>CACSLK010009714.1:2893663-2904783 GCA_902706635.1 Striga hermonthica
GAAAAAAAAATTATTCTAGAAATTCAATGTACGAAAAGCGGGGTGTTACAGATCTGATCGGGCCCTTGCCAACGGGCAAAGGAGGGGTCAAGTATGCAGTCGTAGCAGTCGACTATTTCACCAAATGGGCAGAGGCCGAATCCTTGGCCACTATAACCGAGCAGAAGATGATCGATTTTTTATGGAAGTCAATTATCTGCCGTTTCGGTATTCCACACTCTGTGGTCACCGATAACGGACGACAGTTCGAAGAAAAGAGATTCGACACTTTCTGTGAGGAGTTGGGGATTCGACACCATTTCTCCACCCCCTACCATCCGCAGTCGAACGGACGAGTAGAGGCCATCAACAAAATCTTCAAACATTGGTTGAAGATACGATTGGAAAGTTCGAAAGGGGCCTGGCCGGAAGAACTTTCGAGCGTCCTATGGTCATATCGGACCACGACGAGGTCCACGACTGGAGAAACGCCATTCTCATTGGCGTACGGTTCGGAGGCAATGGTACCGGTTGAGATCAGGTCGGAAACGTACCGAGTGAGGAACTTTGAAGAGGAAGCGAACAACAAAGGGTTGCGGACAAGTTTAGATCTAATAGAAGAATCACGGACGAAGGCCGAGCTATAAAACACAGCATATAAACGGGTGACCGAAAGACATTTCAACACGAGAGTCAAATTTTGGCTTTACCAACCGGGCGATCTCGTGTTGAAAAGAGTAACGGGGCCGGATCTGGGTCCCCTGAAACCGGAATGGGAAGGACCGTACCAAGTCGACGACGTACTCAGGAATGGCGCCTACCGTTTGAAGTACTTAGATGGAACACCACTAATGTATCCCTGGAATGCAATGTACTTGAAATAATATTATCAATTAATAGTCCAACTCTTGTCACAAAAGACCCCAAGTAGGGTAATAACCGGACCACTTAAGGTTGTCCGGTCAAAAATAAAAAGACCCCAAGTAGGGTAATAACCGGACCACTCAAGGTTGTCCGGTCAAAAATAAAAAGACCCCAAGTAGGGTAATAACCGGACCACTTAAGATTGTCCGGTCAAAAATAAAAAGACCCCAAGTAGGGTAATAACCGGATCACTTAAGGTTGTCCGGTCAAAAATAAAAAGACCCCAAGTAGGGTAATAATCGGACCACTTAAGGTTGTCCGGTCAAAAATAAAAAGACCCCAAGTAGGGTAATAACCGGACCACTTAAGGTTGTCTGGTCAAAAATAAAAAGACCCCAAGTAGGGTAATAACCGGACCACTTAAGGTTTTCCGGTCAAAAATAAAAAGACCCCAAGTAGGGTTATAACCGAACCACTTAAGGTTGTCCGGTCAAAAATAAAAAGACCCCAAGTAGGGTAATAATCGGACCACTTAAGGTTGTCCGGTCAAAAATAAGAAGACCCCAAGTAGGGTAATAACTGGATCACTTAAGGTTATCTGGTCAAAAATAAAAAGACGCCAAGTAGGGTAAAGACCGGACCAGTTAAGGTAGTCCGGTAAAAAATAAAAGACCCCTAGTAGGGTAATAACCGAACCATTTAAGGTTGTTCAGTCAAAAATAGAAAAGCTTCGAATGGAATAACAACCGGATTATCCAAGGCCGTCCGAGAAAAATTGAAATTGCGCAAAGGAAAGAAACAACGGAAATATAAGTCACACACCTTATTTATTATCAATACTTAAGGAAATCATTCTAAAACACGAACCCTACAGGGAATGAACCATCCCCAGGTTCGGGACATACCATCATTCAGAACCATACACTGAAAAGTAATTGTTCAAGCGACAAACAGCCCACGCAAACATACTTAAAAAAAAGAGGAGAAATGCAAATAACTACTAGAAAGCGGTCGAAGGTCAGGCAGGAGGTTGCTGTCTGGGCCCGGCATCGTCATCATTCTCATCCGTCGCTTCATCTTGATGGTTTGGAGGATGGCTCGGACCAGCTCCGGTCGTATTCGCGGCAGATTTAGAGAGTGCAGAATCCATCAAACGGCTGTCATAGGTCTTCTCATCATCGTCAGCGATCACGGCCGAAATCTTCATCTCCTCGGGCAGAGCCAGCCGATTGAACTTGATGTCACGGATGGCCTCGAGGTGTTTCAGAGTCTTGCCTCCATCTTTCATCGCGTGAATCACCCAGTTCAACCCGAGCGCGGCGTTCAAGTCTATATCGACCAGGAACTTGTCCGTCTTTTTATACTCGTTGAGCCCGGCCGAACGACCTTTCTCGAAGCCAGCCTCGTACGCCCCTTAAGTTTGTCCCACTCCAGCCAGTTCGGTCTGAAGCCGCTCCTGTTCATCCAAGTCAATGTCCCTGTCCCATTCAGCCGCTGCGAGTTTCCAGATGGTTTCGTCCGCATTCAACTTGGCCGTCGCGAGCTCTTTCTCGGACCTGTCTCATCGTTTCCTAGCATCATCCACCTGCTCGATCAACTTGACTTCTTCCAGTCGAACCACCTTCAGCTCCCCCTCAAGCTCAAAAATCTTCACACGCAGCAAATCGGCCTTTTTGAGGTCATTCTGGAGGGAATGTATTTTGTCTTTGCATACGGCGTGATCGGCCGTAATCTTCGCCAGATCGCTGCTCATCTTCTTGAACTCGGCCGAAGCCGCCGCCTGCATGCACAAGGCCCGACCCATACTGCCCGCAGCATACTCCATCCTCTCTGTCGAGGTGAGCGCTTGGGCTGTGAGTTCGGCCGGAAGGTCCCAGCTCATCAATGGTGCCAACGCCGCATTCTTCACGTGCGGGGGCCAGTTCCCAACGTTTGGAAGAAGGGGATGTCCCACAGATTTGTAGCGGACGAACTAGCCATCGGATACGTTCTTTAAGCGGTCCGCTCGGGTCGCCCTTGTTGGCTCGATACGGACATAAGTCTTCGACCCGTCCTGATGGATGGGGGCATCCCTCCCCTCAAGAAAGCTGCTCGTCTCTGCCTGTCCGATAGGTCTGACCGTCGACCCTTGCTCTTGCGTTCCCGACGGGACCGGCTATTTGGCTTTGCGGGCCTTATCAACTTCAGCAGCCCGTTTGCGGTTCGCCAAGCGGTTCCTCTGCAATTGCTGATCATCCTCCTTGCCCGAGGATTCAATAACCTCGTAACCGACTTCCTGCTGAGGGGCCGGCTCCTTCAACGCCAATGCCTGGGCAGCCCTCATCTTCTCAATCATCGCCAAACGGTCCATCTTGGCAGCTGATTCTCGGGATTTCGATTCTTGCTTAGAGCTGGAAGCAGCTTGTTTCCCTTTTGACTTGACAGCGGTTCTCTTTGCCCCCGTGTCGGTTGTCGCACCTCTCATATTGCCCAAAGGATAATAAGCTGTGAGGAACAAAGCAGTTAGGGAAAACGATCCTACAATTTCTCGATCGAACGGACTATGAAACGGAAAATAGTCAGATATACTTACTAGGAACACACGAAATCTCAACGTTCCCCGTACAAAGCCCGACCTCGAACAAATTAGAATCCTCCACCAGTTTCGGCCCGGCTCTTTCGTCTTCTTTTTACTTTTCAGTAGCTCGATCAACTGAAGAACGAACGACTCTCTCAATTCAGGAACGAGCATAGGGTTGGCTGAAACAACGAACTTGACCTGTTAGGCCGGACATAAATAACCAAAAATTAGGAGAGACGAACGAGAAAAAGAAAGCATAAACTCACAAATCTTTGCAACGAATCTCGTCGAAACAGTTAAAAATTCAGAGGCTCCCGGATCATCCGGTGATTTTGGTGTCTACCAACCACGTCCGACCCAAAACCATGAAGATCTATATTTGCTGATTGTCTTCGGGACTTTGGTGATGAGATCTCTGAATCTCGGGTCACGAACGGATATGGAGAACTGTCCGGATTTCTTCCTCGTGTCTTTCATCAAGAAAAGCGCGCGTATGTCATACGGTGTCGCCATCTCCCAACCTTGATGACTGAACAGCATGAGCAGACTAATGATTTTCAGCCAGGTGATCGGGGAAACCTGGCTAAAACCGACCCCCCAGTCTCTCAGGTACTCTGTCAGGATACGGAGAAGAGAAAAAGGGACCCCAAAGGCAATCGAACGTTCGACCACGCCAACATAGCCGGGCGGCGGACAATGGACCCGTTCCTGACTGTAGGGTGTGAACATCTTGATGTCACGGGGGAGCTGGTTGGACGTCTGAATCTTGACTACTTTGTCATCCGTCATGTCGCTGGCGATGTGAGCCAATCCGAAGACGCTCGTTGTTGGCCATTCGCGATACGGACGGCGCCAGTAACCATTTGGAAAGAATATGACTGCTTGTTCTATCTGGTGATCTTCATCCGGACTCTCCGTCTGAAGCGGTAATCTAATTCTACCCGTCGTGTCACCTTGCAAAGCCTCCTCGTACTGCTCCTCATTGTAGCTCTTGGACGAAGACGAAGCCTCGACACTCATGTCGACCAAAAATTAGAAGAAATAAGGAAAAGAGGAGAAAAGAATAAATTACCTTCCCAGCGGATAGTGAGACAAAGATAAGGGGAAAACCGAATGATTGCACGAGCTAATCGGTTTTTAGAATAGAGAGAAGTTAGAGTAATTTTGGATGAAAGGATTAGCGTGGAAGTTTTCAAAAAGGGAAGGGCGATATTTATACTGTCCAAAAGGGGAATGAAGAGACACAATGATTAAGGTACGATGCAACGTGTCAGGGGAAGCGATTCGCATACACCATCAATACAGGAGCTACCAATAAAAGGACGACACATGTGAGATAGCAGTTATTGTCGAAACCGCTGGTAAATAAGACGCGCCTTTTCATGAGAAGGTAACCGTTACAAGATCGGCGCTCCGATTGACAGGAAGTGGCGGTCGGTTAGGAGAACGGGTGAGAGGGAGATCGTTCGGTCCATCAAGAGATACAGATCCAGATATCACGACCGGATACTATACCTCACGTTACACCCGTATCAGGGGGCCTTTGTTGGTGGTATAGACCGAACGGTCGGAGCTCACCTTCACGAAGAAAACGTGCAGACTGACTGAGGGCAAGCCGAACAGATTAAGAGCCGAGTGCTAGTTCAAGTGGGAGATTTACCCTCATCATTACTAAGATCAGCCGTACCAGAGGCATTAAACGCAAGGATCTTTTGGGTCGGCTAATTAGATGGTGTGTCATCAGCTGAGACACGTGGCGCAATCTGAACGGGCCGTTGATATTGATATTAGATTGTATGGTACAATTAGCATTTATTATGGAATGACTAATATCCTAAAATATCTGTTAGAAAGAAATGTAAAAATCCCCAAGAGAGAAATGTAAAAAGTCCCTAAACTTCCTATATAAGGGAGGGGAGGACAACATTAAATGCAATGAGTAAATGCTCTCATTAATTACTCTATAAGTCATAGATAGCTTGAGCATTCAGACCAATAAGTTAGACCGAATCACATACATAAACACTATTCGTGAAGACCGAACAGAGTACACATCACAGTGTGCAGTTCGAACACATCGTTGGTAATTTTTAGACATCAACACAGCATTTCAGTATATCTTCGTAAGATCGAGCAGGTGTTTTGGCCAAGGACGTCCGACAAGGTCCTGCTCGAAGGCTTCGAATTAATCCCTACTTTCAGCTCGTCTGATGCTGAAGGTATTTCTAAGCATGTTTGATTATACCTAGCCACATACTTTCAAAGTGACTCATGCTCCCCTTGCCTCATCGCTATCAAAGTAAGGTATGTTTTTTTCCTGAGAAACAGAGCTGGAGTATTGATTCAATAACTTCTCTGTGAAATCCTCGAAATCTCTGATCGACCCTGGGGGAAGTTGGTTAAACCAATCCAAGGCTCCTCCCCTTAGGGTCGACAAGAACGCCCTAAAACTTACAGCCTCTGACTACCCATGCAAGACTGCCATATTCTCAAAAGTCCGAACGTATCGCGATGGGTCCGTTGTTCCGTCACACACCAAATGAGTTTCCTGGAATTTTCGTGGCAGAGGTGCATCCAGGATGCGGGTTGAGAAGGGATGCCCTCGAATCCGACCAGATGGTTGACCATCAACTCTTTCTTGTAGTTGCCTCACTTGCTCGACCAATCTTTCTATTTCCCCTCCGCGAGGAAGCGCTTCTCTACGGCTAGATGCATCCTCTTTGTTGGCCTCACTCATTGTTGTTGGGGCAGCCGTTGCTTGAGATTGACTAGCCGTCGCCTGCCGCACCGCTTGAGCAGTAGTGTTGGCTATCATCTGCTTCAACTGCTCTCGGGTCAAAGTCACTACTTGTTGCCCTGGGGGTCGCTCCACCACCAGCGGTGGTACAGGCTGTACCACATCGCCTTCAGTTTGCACTACGATCCGGTTGGCTTGAGTTGGTGGTTCGACCGCCCCGTCTTGCTCCCTATTAATTGGAGGTATCACCAAATCCTCTTCACCTTGGGCCACAGTCACCGGCTCTCCTCCACATTGGGTCACAGTCATCGGATCTCCTCTACCTTGGGTCACAGTCGCTGGATCTCCTCCACCCTGAACCACAATTGGCCGGCTTCCCGGTGTTTGTGATGTTCTGGCGAAACCTGGGGGTGGGCCCTCTCCTATTTGTCTTGTTTCCACCCACGCATTGTCAAATGATGACTGTAGATTTTTTCTCGGGATTTCGTTCATCATAGCTTCAGATTCCGCAAAACAAAAGCTTTTTGATCTGTCCCCACAGACAGCGCCAAAATGGTATGCAAATAATATCTTAACCGGCTAAACTTCTTAGGATCTTGGCCTTCTCACCGATTAATCGTTCCGAGCACCTACAAAAAAGCCTAGACCGGAGAGGAAAGGTCCCCGGCTCGGCCCTCCGATGCTTAAGTCAGTTATTTGTATGATATCAGAAAGTATTCTTAGAGAAAAATTATGAAAAATCTCTCTTCGCTCCTTGAAGACCTTACTTTTCATATATATGGGCATAATGGCCTAATCTACGACCTAACCATTTGGGCCACGTCTCCGATATGTCAGGGAAAGTTACACACCATTCCTTGATTTAATGTAACTTCCTATTATATCCATGTGGTATCTCTTCGATCATGCCTGAAGGTCGATCGATCTACCTGCTCGATCATTATGCCACGCGTCCCAACCAGACTAATATGTTGACCCAAGAGCCGTGAATATTATATCCTATATCACTTTCAACATATAGGTAGACATGTCATTAAAATTTCACATTTTTTCTCATACACATAGACTGACTTATTCGAGTTCAAAGTACGCAGCTGAAATTTAGCATAAAAACTCTATTTGCATGAAAATCTTTAAAACATAGAACTCGAGCTATACTTAACCAAATGACATGATTCTTGTTCCTATGTACTCCTTATTTACATAAGAAATATCCATATAAAGCAATCTTTCCCAAGTATTGCATATCATGGTCAAAATCGCATTAAAACAGGACAAGTGTGACATGCAGGTGAGCTAGGAACAAGTTATCTTTTTGCACGCACAAAATCGATAATAAACTGAACTCTAAGGCATAAATATACACCAATAAACTCCTAAGCTAAGCTAGAAAACATATAAATAAGGTTAGTAGCTTACCTTCTACAAATAACTCGGAAAATGAAAGAAGAAAGGGAAGTGTGCTCGGTGTTGTTCTTCTTGTTCGAACTCGTGTTGCTGCAGCTACTTTGTTTCCTTCCTTCAACTTGGTGAGGCTAAACTCTTCTAGGATGAACGAAGGATGAGAGAGGAGGGTAATCTTGTTGGTGCTATCAATATAGGTGATTAGGACTCGACAACCACAAGATACTCACACATGAAGCTCTCGGGGTTCACTTGGAATGCTCTCGGCTTTTGGTTCTTGAGGGAGGACTTTTTCTCAAATCTTTTAAGTGTTAGCTGGGGTTCAAATGAGGAAATGGTAAGCTGAGAATGGGCTTAAATGTTGGTCATTGGCATGAAAAATTAGGCAATAAAGTGGGGAGACAATGTGGGAAACAAAGTGGCAATACCATTTCCAAGGTTATCACATGTGCTTGGTGGAGGAATCACTTTTAGAGCGCTTAGGGATGATAGTGGGCTGACAAAGGGCTCGAGAAGTCTGGTTTTTCCACTAGAGGAAGAAGTGGAGACAATCTCTTACTTAAACAAATGAGCACCATGATAGAATAATTAGGATAAACAATTGCTAATAGGGATTTGACTTGGCTAATGATATTAAGGCATGAATAGGACTTAGAAAATGACTAATACTCCTTCTTAAAAATTTGCATGGAATGAGGCTAAGGAAATGATATGGCCTTGGTGGACTTTATGCTATGTACGAATGGCTCGGGCGGACTCGTGCGCATGCACTTGGGTGGCTCGCGCGTGCTATGGCCTCTCGGGACTTTGCTTTTGCTCGGGTCCTCGAAGAGTTCAAAACTTATTCTTATACCAAAAATGAGCTAAAGGTGAACTAAGGTCATGAATTTCGGTTTATGGTCCAGATGGCTCGGACACTCGGTTTGTGGCGCGCAAGCACAACTAGGGCCGTGCGCGCGTGCGATAGATCGCGTGCTCTTGGCACTATGATAGCTCGAGGCTACTACTAAGGCCGAGCAATTAACCTTCTAGGGTACTTAGTGCTAGTGCCGAGGCATCGCAAGTGTAGAGTTCAATAGCCGAAGGCTCGATTCGATGCAACCGTGCGACTAGACACTCGGCTAGGGTTCGACTAGTGCTTAGCACACGTTCTCGAATATATGGCACGAACGAACTATATAATTTGAATATAATAACTTGCATGAATAATAATAAAGTAATTAAACACATAATATCACATATAAGCACATAACTGACATAATAACTCTTGGAAATACTTAGTCGAACAACTCTAGGGTTTAAATATTACCGAATTCACATTAAATTCGAGCGAGTGAAACAAATTCATTTTATTAACTGATCGGGGCGTTACAACTTATCCTCCTTAAAATAGTTCCATCCTCGAAAATACAAAACTAAGGTACAAGATCAGAACTCCTGCTACAAACTATAAACTCAAAAGGTACAAAGTAAAAGTACAACTGTACAACTCAAAACTCGAAGTCTAGGTATCGAGCTTGAAACTCGACCTCTCTCTCCCAAGTGGCTTCGTCCTCGTCGTGGTGGCTCCAACGTACTTTGTAGAGCAGTATCTATCTGTCCCTCAGCCATCGAACCTTTCGGTCTAGAATCGCGACCGACTGCTCATCATAAGTCAGGTTCTGCCCGAATTTTAACCTGTTAAAGCTGACTATGTGACTCGGGTCATACACGTACTTTCTCAACATAGAAACATGAAAAACATCGTGTACACCTGAGGGCTCAGGAGGCAACGCCAGATGGTAGGCTACTTCACCCACTCGTTCGAGAATATCAAACGACCCTATGAAACGGGGCTGTAATTTTTCTTTCCTCCCGAATAGAACTACGCCCTTCATCGACGTGAATTTTAGGAACACTTTATCGTTCCCGTCAAACTCAATCTCTCTTCTACGCTTGTTGGCATAGGCTTTCTATCTAATCTGTGCCTCTTTCAGCCTCGCTCGGATCTCGGCAACCTTCTGCATTGTGTCCTCGATCAAATCGGGACCGACAACCTATTTTTTGCCAACCTTATCCCAATAAAGGGGTGATCGACACTTGCGCCCATACAAAGCTTTGTACGATGCCATCTTGATCGACGAGTGATAGCTGTTGTTGTAGGCAAACTCTACCATTGGTAACAATTTCTCCCACGAACTACCTCGCTCAAGGAAACAAGCTGGAAGCATGTCCTCGAGTGTCTAGATGGTCCGTTCTGACTGTTCTTCGGTCTGTGGATGGTAGGCAGAACTGAACTTCAACTGCGTCCCCATGGATTCATTCACACTCTCCCAAAATTAACTCGTAAAATGAGGATCTTGATCAGATACAATCGAGGCAGGTACGCCATGGAGTCGAACGATCACACAGAGATAAATCTTAGCTATCTTCTCCATAGACATATCCATACTAATGGGCATAAAGTGGGCCGACTTGATCAGAAGGTCCACCATAACCCATATCGAGTCGTGCTGCTCAGACGACCTCGGTAGTCCTGTGACAAAGTCCATGATCAGTTCCTCCCACTTTCACTGCAGAATCTCTAAGGGCTGTAGAAATCCCGGTGGATACTTATGCTCAACCTTCACTTGCTAGCAGATCAGACACTTGTTCACAAACTCAGCTACATTTTTCTTCATGCCCCTCCACCAAAACAACCTATTCAAGTCGAGACACATCTTGGTGATATCAGGGTGTGCCAAGTATGGTGCACTGTGCGCTTCGGTCAAGATCTCTATTCACAAAGCCTCGACGTTCGGCACAACAATTCTCCCTTTTTACTGTAAAGCACCATCTGTGCCTCGATCAAAACCCTCTACTTTGCCAGCATGAATCTTGGCCTCCAATGAGCGAATGAACTCCTTCGTGGTTCCGTACATTTTCTCCATGCAGAAGCTATCGACCTCGGCAATCACTTGTCGATACCCCAAGTCCCAAGCTAATTTCAATCCTTGAAGGATCCCCCATAGCTCGACACCGGTAATGGTGCAGTGCCCGATATTCATTACAAACCCCTCAATCCAACAGCCCATTTCATCTCGGATTAGCCCGCCAACGTTACTCAACCTCGTGAGATGTTCAAATGCTCCATCACTATTCACTTTCACCCATCCCGCATCCTGAGGAGTCTACTGAATCATTCATATAACATGCAACTTCGCACCAGCCATCGCGTTATCCGCTTCTTCCCGAGAGTAACTGTCTACTAGGCTCAGCACCTCGATCTTCCTAGCCTCGGCTGTTGGGAATTTATTCTCGAAGATCCTTTCATTATGCCACTTCCATGTTTGCCAATCCGCAATCGAATAAATGCCACTCCGGTTCCCAGGTTCCCTACCTCGCCTCAACATGAGATTCTTACGGACCCAAATTTTGAGAGGTTTCGGGAAAAATGTTCCATTGTACTCCACCGGTAATAGTCACTCCCAAAGGGCTTTGGTAGGCAGGCAGTCCCGTAGATCATGGATAACGGATTCATTCTCCCCACAGAGGTCGCAATCCGCAGAGCTCTCTATGTGCCGCCTCACTCGTTCACTGTTAGTGAGAAGTCTTTCT
>CACSLK010009714.1:2905849-2924811 GCA_902706635.1 Striga hermonthica
TATCACATTAGGAGTCCTAAAGCAACTCCAAATCTCTTTAACTCCTTCCTATGTATAAGGCCTTATACCATAAGAGATTAATCTTTTCTGTGATCGTAAACACCTAGCCTCCTCTCAAAATCTCTTCCTCTCCCATCCTTAAAAAAAATGAAGACAAGATCGAGCCTTTCTCTCGGCCAAGCCTCACGCCGCACGTCTGACCAGTAGCAGCCATTCACGCTCGCGACGACCAGCAGGTACCAGCGACCACACGAAGCACCAGCCCCTCCCACGAACAGCAACAGGCAGCAACAAGCAGCAACAAGCCACGCCCAACGATCCCCGCAAGTCTCACGTCAAGGCTCCCCGCACGAGCAAGTGAAGCCGAAGTCCCGAGCCTTTTCACGACCCGATTTTAATCCTTTTTCCTGAGAACGGTAAACCCATGTATTTCATTAGAAGGGCTGATTATGTCTTTATCAATGTAATAAGACAAGTTAATTAAAAGTTAACAAAGATTTAATAAAAATTAATAAGAATTGATGAGTTTTAAATTATGTTTATGAAATTCCAAGTGATCTTGGATTATGATTTCCAAAAGGATGATTTTCAAAGTGTTTAAAATCAGGATGGTCGAGTCTCTTATGCTTGCTTAGGGCGTAGGTTAAATGAAGAAATTATGATCGAGTTCATATGCTTTTAAATTCTATCGAAAAAGAGAAGGAATTTCGAGTTGTGTACGTGTTATTGTGGATCCGCGCTCGGGCGTACCTTATGTGAATTAGATGCTGGAATTGATAGTATATTTTTCATGTTCAGAGATGTGGAAATCTTCTTTAGTTGTTTGGTGTAAGTTGCTTGCAATATGTTTTGATGTTCGGGAAATATGGTCATGATCACATGTGATTTTGCTGTTTTCTTGATGTCTGTTCACGAGCTGTTTAGACCCCTGAGATCTAATTTTCTGTTTCCAAGTTCTTCATATGATTTTTAGAGCGTATTGTTAGCTTTCTATGGGAACCAGAATCACTTGAATAGCTATTTTGTGTAAAACGTTATGGTTGTTTCAAAATCAGAGGGCAAGCAGTTTTCTGTAGTTTCTGGCAGCACGTATGTATTAATGTTTGATCAGTTTACTGTATTGTTTTGTGCTCAACCGAACTTGAGGTCTACTTCACAATTGTAGCTATTTGAGTTAAGTTTTATAGGGATTTGGAATCTTTTAAAACGAGTTAAACTGAATTTTATATAATTTTTACAAGTTGACTGTGCATGCTGTTTTTAGGAATTATGATTGTGTTCATGCATTTAATGTATGATGTTTAAGGGTGTCAAACATATTTATGTGAGAAAGTGATCAACATGAAAATTGTTCATTATTGAGTTGGCTTTCTAATGGATTTAGAATATTGGTAAAATCATGTCTGTAGCTCTTGATATTTGCTGTTTACTGAGACCCGGTATGTTGATATTTCTAATTTGGGGTCTGCATCTAATATTATAATGTTAGATGGGTTTTTCACCAATTGTTTGACCTTATCTGATTTCGAGTTCCAAATGAAAGTTGTAGTTGCATATCTTAGGATTCATTTGAGACTTGAATCAAGTTAATGCAACTTATGTACTGAAAGATATGCTTGTTTTAAAAACGCTACGCATGGCAGATTTTGTCGAGTTCCCGAAATGATTTCGTAATTGCGTTTTACCCTATTTGTGCATGCTTAGGTATCATGAGCTGTATAGTGTAGTATGAGATCATGATGATCTTTAAATATTTAGAATGGTGTCCTCAAGCAAGCTAAGAGTTCAATTTGTCTAAATATTTTAAGCGAGAATGATTTCAAAAAGAATGCAAGCAAAGCGAAGCCAAGCGAGCGAAGTTTTTTTCCAAAGATTATGTACTATTATAAGCAATGACGGACCTAGATGAGGTCCACGGGCCCCCCTCAATTTATTTTTTTTAAATTCATTATATTTGTATATATGTATATATGTATAAAAATATATATATACAAGGGATAATATGCAAAAAGTATTTAAAAAAATATGGAAATAACTTAAACTTATTTTCAATGCTATTTTGTTATTCTCCCGTTGGGAGTTCGTGTATTCTCCTGTTGGGAGCCTGTGTATTCTCCTGTAGGGAGTTTTTTTATTTCTTATTCGTGCTGTAGTGTGCGTTGTGGTATTTAGGCTACCCAATTCCTTGGGTTGTCCTCCCATTACGGCTAGTGAGCCGATTGTAATTATGTGTTTTAATGAATGCATTCTATGGTTGCGAAAAAAAAAATGCTATTTTGATTTAAACTAATAATATTATTCATTTGTTGTAAAATATATAACAATCCTTATATTTTACATTTCAAGATAAAATTTTAAAAATATGTATAATTATTTACTCTTTGATACTCTAAAATGTAAATCAATTTAATGATTTAGTTGGATTGTTACATTTTTGAATGTTGGTTTCATACTTTATTTTTTTTTGTTTAATCTTATATTTTTAACTTTATTTATTATTTCTTACAAAATAGATAATTTGATAAGCTATCATCAACAAAAATACTATGTAATGTGAAAAAAGTTCAATTTAAATCATACTTTTAACAAAGAAAAATTATAAATACATGAAATAGTTTTTTTTGTTTATATTTTTAAAAGTTCGAGGGTGGTACGGATTCCAAATTTTTAAAAGACCTGAGGGTACGTATATCGATATCTATATTTACAAGTAAATGCATTTTTTTCTGAAATGAGCGTTTCGACGTAATTTACACACTGTTAGTAACATTTAATATCGGGCCCCCCTGAGCGAAATTCTTAGATCCGTCACTGATTATAAGTATAAGAAGTGATATGTTATGACACTAAGACATGACCCAATGAATGTAGTTTTACGAGGAGTCGAGCCCTCGAGTTTTCTTTCAAGTCAAGCCTAGTCGAGCAAATATACTGAAAAGGTGGGGGAAGTTCTACTTTATTTATCCTTTTTGATTATCTATGTTTTGAATGAAGTTAAGTAGCTTGCATAGTACCCATGTTTATATAATGTTCCAACTTTCGAGCAAGTCGTTTGTTGCAGTACCAAGGTTCACGGACTATAACTCTAGAGGGTGGCTAGGTGCTAGGGTTAGAGGCTGTAAGTGATTATATTTAACCTTTGTTGGTGCACTCTTCGAACGGTTGTCCCCGTCGATAAGACTGTATGGAGCCTAATGAAAGGGTGTCTTCCTTCAACCTAATGAAAGGTACTCTCATCAAGCCTAATTGGCCGTGCCATTTGCGAGAGGCATTGTTCTCCCACCACCATAAAGTGGTATAAGGAGTTTGATGAGTGGTGGGGGTGTGACAATAATGTAATCACTTGCATGCAAAGACTCTAGTGTTTAGTTATCTCATAGGGTTGTAGAAGCAAGAAAGTCCTTCGACTTGTGGGCCACCACTCATCGAGAGCTCATGATTATGTTGAGTATACCTAATGATTTCATGCATGATAGTTGGTTAGGATGGTATATTAGAAGGATCCTTCACGGAGTAAGTGGAAATGCTCACCCCTTTTGTTTTCCACACCCAGGTTTTGTCGAGCTGGCAATGGAGCGATGGCGAGGATGGTCAAATGTTTAAATGTTCATGATTTTAATGTTTTAAATGCTTCCGCTGGGTAAAGTTTATGTTTATGTAGTAAGTCGAGGTTCATGTAAGACAAGATAATGTGTAAGTCCTCGAGGCAACACCATGTAACGTTTTATGTTTATGGAAAGTTCATGTTTGAAAATTTTTTGAAATAGTAGCACCCTAATTTCAAGTAATGTTTGCAAATGTTTTATGAACAAAAAAATTATTCTAGATATTTAAGGTATAAAAGTGGGGCGTTACAGTTTGGTATCAGAGCCAGGTTTATAGTTCTGTAGACTCGTAAAATATTTTTAAAATGTTTTCAAAGAAATTGACCACTCGCCACCGTCGCACCATGCCAACTCCGAGGTAAGTTATTTTGAGTTAAAGTTAGTATTACACGCATAATAGAATAACATGAGTTGGGGCTTAAGATTCTATCCATGAAGGGATTCAAACTCTAGAGATGATCAAGCGTAGTGAGCATAGAAGCGAATGATTAACTCTAGTACCTTTCAGAAATGGTAAGAGGACAACAGAATGTGGTGACACCGGCCACCGACATGGATCAAGCTAAGATGATGGGGCATTTATGAAAGATGGATCCGCCAATTTTCACTGGAAAAGAAGGACCGACACATGTAGATGAGTGGTTCATGACGATGGAAGACATCTTCGAGGTGTTGGTTGTATAAATGAACAAAAGATATCATGCGGTCAATACCAACTGAGAGAGGATGCTAAGAGGTGGTGGACCACCTATTTAAGGACGAAGCCGGTAGCTGAACGCACGACCTTGACTTGGGAGAGACTTGAGGAGATTATGGCGGAGAAATACTATCCTCAGCACTACCGCGAACAACTTGAGAGCGAATTCTGGAACCTGACTCAAGGAAGCTTGACGGTGGATGACTATGAGAGGGAGTTCACTAGGCTGAGCTACTTCGTGGAGCATTTGGTGGAAACGGATGACAAAAGAGCTAAGAATTTTAGAAGGGGTTTGAAACCTTCCATCCGACGCTTGGTGGCGATCCACGGAGACCTGCCCTATGCGGAAACCGTGGGCGGGGCGCAACAGATCGAGACAAGCATCAAGCTAGAAAGGGAAGCTGCTTAGGTCATGGAGGCTCAATCTTCGGGTAGCCACAAGAAAAGGAAGTTTGAACATCCGAAGAAAAAAGAAGAAGGTGGCCAAGCTCTTCAACCCCAACCGCTGCGGCAAGTGCCCGCCGTGGATAGGCAGGAATGCATCAATTGTGGCAAGAGGCACCGAGGTGAGTGTCTATTGGGGTAGAACATATCTTTTCATTGCAAGAAGTCTGGACACTTGAGGGTAAATTGTCCGAAAATCGATCAACTGCTACCACCGCCACAGCAGAACTTGCCTCCGGCAAGACAATTGAGGCTTGGGGATGGAGGTCCCGCGAGAGTCTACACATTGGCTATGCATGAGCAAGCCATGAAGAGGTAACCGAAATAATTGTCTCTTTACTATTTGAATTGTTTTGATTTCTAGATTGGATTTTTGAACTATTACTTTTGTTTGCAAGAGATATTGTTTTTACTTTATTTTTTTTTCGCATTGATTATGGAATTGTGGGATAATTTATTCTTATAGATTATGGTTATTAAATGTTCTACGTAAAAACGTTATGTTAACTAGATGGCGATCATTCGAGCCACGCAAACCGTGCTAGGACCGGGTTGTCCCACAACCAGAAAAATCCGTGAGTTTCAGCGGTACGGCTATGACTCTCAGAAAACCGTCGGATCGAACGTCCAGGAGATACTGGATTTATGGGAAAAGGCAAGAAAAATGGGAAGGGACAGAAAGATCGAGAAGGA
The DNA here is from genome assembly GCA_902706635.1 of Striga hermonthica. Classification (NCBI taxonomy): domain Eukaryota; kingdom Viridiplantae; phylum Streptophyta; class Magnoliopsida; order Lamiales; family Orobanchaceae; genus Striga; species Striga hermonthica. The sequence goes on from CACSLK010009714.1 coordinate 2,911,289, forward strand.
TGCACTATCCCACTAGGATGGCTGCAAAAAGTTACTCACTGTGTTGCCGATGGCATGGAAGGCCGATGTCAATAGACTCTACATAGAGCTCCTGATAGAAGGTATGAGAAATAGAAACAGGAAGAAGGAAGATGTGGTCAAATTCTATGATCTAGTTCTAAGAGTAGGAAGCTTGTGGGAAGAAATGGAAATTCCACTGGATACTGGACTGGAATCCACTGAAGAGGAGCCGACAGAGGAGGAGTTTTGCTCGAACGAAAGTGTTGGAAGTAGTTAGAAAGCTGAGCCGTATATATGTTTGATCAACTTTAGAAACAAGAGCTTTTTCTGAGGACGGAAAAATTTTACGAAGGGTAGATTCTAATACCCCAAACTCTTGTCATTCATTTCTATGCTTAGTATTATTTTTATGGACATTTAGTATGTTTAATTTAATGATTTATGATGTTTTATTTTAAATTCGGTTGAGCTCCATGATATTTATTTTCATCTATCTAGTGAGTGTCCTTACTTCATAATTTTCTATTACTGTAGAATAAATGGGAATTTATTTAGATGCCCCCATCTATTTAATTTTCCTAATTAAAAAGTCATTTAATCAATAATATAATTAATTAATAAAGAGTATAATATTTAAGATGTTAATTGAGCACAAAATCAGTCCAATAACCCTCTAGAATTTCTCTAAACCGTGCATGTCTAAGAAAAAGAGGAAAAGACTTTTCTTTCCTACCAAGTCATAGTAAGATAGAAAGAAATCAAATGCCTTATCACATTAGGAGTCCTAAAGCAACTCCAAATCTCTTTAACTCCTTCCTATGTATAAGGCCTTATACTATACGAGATTAATCTTTTCTGTGATCGTAAACACCTAGCCTCCTCTGAAAATCTCTTCCTCTACTATCGTTAAAAAAAAAGGATGAAAAGATCGAGCCTTTCTCTCGGCCGAGCCTCACGCCGCACGTTCGACCAGTAGCAGCCATTCCCGCTCGCGACGACCAGCAGGTACCAGCGACCACGCGAAGCACCAGCCCCTCCTGCAAACAGCAACCGGCATCAACAAGCCACGCCCGACGATCCCCGCAAGCCTCACGTCAAGGCTTCGCGCACGAGCAAGTGAAGCTGAAGCCCCGAGCTTTTTCACGACCCAATTTTAATCCTTTTTCCTGAGAACGGTAAACCCATGTTTTTATTAGGAGGGCTGATTATGTGTTTATCAATGTAATAAGACAAGTTAATAAAAAGTTAATGAAGATTTAATAAAAATTAATAAGAATTGATGAGTTTCAAATTATGTTTATGAAATTCCAAGTGATCTTGGATTATGATTTCCCAACGGATGATTTTCAAAGTGTTTAAAATCAGGATGGTCGAGTCTCTTATGCTTGCTTAGGGCGTAGGTTAATGAAGAAATTAGGATCGAGTTCATATGCTTTTAAATTCTATCAAAAAAGAGAAGGAATTTCGAGTTGTGTACGTGTTATTGTTGATCCGTGCTTGTGCGTACCTTATGTGAATTAGATGCTGGAATTGATAGTATATTTTTCATGTTCAGAGATGTGGAAATCGACTTTAGTCGTTTGGTGTAAGTTGCTTGCAATATGTTTTGATGTTCGGGAAATATGATCATGATCACATGTGATTTTGCTGTTTTCTTGCTGTCTGTTCACGAGTTGTTTAAACTCCTGAGATCTCGTTTTCTGTTTCTATGTTCTTCGTATAATTTGTAGAGTGAATTATTAGCTTTCTATGGGCACCGGAATCACTTGAATAGCTATTTTTTGAAAAACGTTATGGTCGTTCCAAAATCAGAGGGCAAGCAGTTTTCTGTAGTTTCTGGCAGCACGTATGTATTAATGTTTGATCAGTTTACTGTATTGTGTTGTGCTCAACCGAACTTGAGGTCTACTTCGCAATTGTAGCTATTTGAGTTATGTTTTAGAGGGATTTGGAATCTTTTAAAAACGAGTTAAAATGAATTTTATATAATTTTTACAAGTTGACTGTGCATGCTGTTTTTAGGAATTATGACTGTGTTCATGCATTTAATGTATGATATGTTTAAGGGTGTCAAACATATTTATGTGAGAAAGTGATAAACATGAAAATTATTCTTTATTGAGTTGGCTTTCTAATGGATTTAGAATCTTGGTAAAATCAAGTCTGTAGCTCCTGATATTTGTTGTTTACTGAGACCTGGTATGTTGATATTTCTGATTTGGGGACTGCATCTATGAATATAATGTTAGCTGGTTTTTCACAAAGTTTTTGAACTTATTTGCTTTCGAGTTCCAAATAAAAGTTGTAGTTGCATGTCTTATGATTCATTTGAGACTTGAATCAAGTTAATACGACTTATGTACTGAAAGATATGCTTGTTTTAAAAATACTGCACATGGCAGATTTTGTCGAGTTCCCGGAATGATTTCGTAATTTAGTTTTACCCTATTTGTGCTTGCTTAGGTATCATGTAATAGCTGTATAGTGTAGTATGAGATCATGATAATCTTTAAATATTTAGAATGGTGTCCTCAAGCAAGCTAAGAGTTCAATTTGTCTAAATATTTTAAGCGAGAATGATTTCAAAAAGAATGCAAGCAAGGCGAAGCCAAGCGAGCAAAGTTTTTCCAAAGATTATGTACTATTATAAGTATAAGAAGTGATATGTTAAGACACTAAGACATGATCCAATGAATGTAGTTTTGCGAAGAGTCGAGCCCTCGAGTTTTCTTTCAAGTCAAGCCTAGTCGAGCAAATCTACTGAAAAGGAGGGAGAAGTTCTACTTTATTTATCCTTTTTGATTATCTATGTTTTGAGTGAAGTTAAGTAGCTTGCATAGTACCCATGTTTATATAATGTTCTAACATTGGAGCAAGTCGTTTGTTGCAGTACCAAAGTTCACGGATTATAACTCTAGAGGGTGGCTAGGTGCTAGGGTTAGAGGCTGTAAGTGATTATATGTAACCTTCGTTGGTGCACTCTTCGAACGGTTGTCCCCGTCGATAAGACTACACGGAGCCTAATGAAAGACTGTCTTCCTTCAACCTAATGAAAGGTACTCTCATCAAGCCGAATTGGCCGTGCCATCTGCGAGAGGCATTGTTCTTCCACCACCATAAAGTGGTATAAGGAGTTTGATGAGGGGTGGGGTTGTGACAATAATGTAATCACCTGCATGCAAAGACTCTAGTGTTTAGTTATCTAATAGGGTTGTAGAAGCAAGAAAGTCCTTCGACTTGTGGGCCACCACTCATCGAGAGCTCATGATTATGTTGAGTATACCTAAAGATTTCATGCATGATAGTTGGTTAGGATGGTAACTTAGAAGGATCCTTCACGGAGTAAGTGGAAATGCTCACCCCTTTTATTTTCCACACCCAGGTTTTGTTGAGCTGGCAATGGAGCGATGGCGAGGGTGATCAAATGTTTAAACGTTCATGATTTTAATTTTTTAAATGCTTCCGCTGTGTAAAGTTTATGTTTATGTAGTAAATCGAGGTTCATGTAAGACAAGATAATGTGTAAGTCCTCGAGGCAACACCATGTAATGTTTTATGTTTATAGAAAGTTCATGTTTAAAAAGATTTTGAAATCATAGCGCCCTAATTTCAAGTAAAGTTTGCGAATATTTTATGAAAAAAAAAATTATTCTAGAAATTCAAGGTATAAAAAGTTGGGCGTTACAGTTTGGTATCAGAGCTAGGTTTATAGTTTTGTAGACTCGTAAAATATTTTTAAAATCTTTTCAAAGAAATTGACCACTCGCCATTGTCGCACCATGCCAACTCCGAGGTAAGTTATTTTGAGTTAAAGTTAGTATTACACGCATAATAGAATAACATGAGTTGGGGCTTAAGATTCTATCCATGAAGGAATTCAAACTCTAGAGATGATCAAGCATAGTGAGCTTAGAAGTGAATGATTAACTCTAGTACCTTTCAGAAATGGTAAGAGGACAACAGAATGTGGTGCCACCGGCCACCGGCATGGATCAGGCTAAGATGATGGGGCATTTCCGAAAGATGGATCGGCCAATTTTCACTGGAAAAGAAGGGCCGACACATGTAGATGAGTGGTTCATGACGACATTTGTACGAATGAACATAAGATATCGTCGGTCAATACCAACTGAGGGAGGATGCTAAGAGGTGGTGGACCACCTATTTGAGGACGAAGCTGGTAGGTGAACGCATGGCCTTGACTTGGGAGAGACTTAAGGAGATTATGGCGGAGAAATACTATCCTCAGCACTACCGCAAACAACTTGAGAGCGAATTCTGGAACCTGACTCAAGGAATCTTGACGGTGGATGACTATGAGAGGGAGTTCACTAGGCTGAGCTACTTCGTGGAGCATTTGGTGGACACGGATGACAAAAAAGCTAAGAAGTTTAGAAGGGGTTTGAAACCTTCCATCCGGCACTTGGTGGCGAGCCACGGAGACCTGCCCTATGCGGAAACCATGGGCAGGGCACAACAGATCGAGGCAAGCATCAAACTGGAAAGGAAGCTACTCAGGTCATGGAGGCTCAATCTTCGGGTAGCCACAAGAAAAGGAAGTTTGAATATCCGAAGAAAAAAGAAGAAGGTGGCCAAGCTCTTCAACCCCAACCGCTGCGGCAAGTGCCTGCCATGGATTGGCAGGAATGCAACAATAGTGGCAAGAGGCACCGAGGTGAGTGTCTATTGGGGCATAACATATGTTTTCGTTGCAAGAAGCCTGGACACTTGAGGGTAAATTGTCCAGGAATCGATCAACCGCCACCACCGCCACAGCAGAACTTGCCTCCGGCAAGACAATTGAGGCTTGGGGAAGGAGGTCCCGCGAGAGTCTACACATTGGCTATGCATGAGGAAGCCATGGAGAGGGAACCGAAATAATTGTCTCTTTACATGAATTGTTTTGATTTCTAGATTGGATTTTTGAACTAGTACTTTTGTTGGCAAGAGATATTGTTTTTTATTTTATTTTTTCGCATTGATTATGGAATTGTCGGATAATTTATTCTTATAGATTATGGTTATTAAATGTTCTACGTAAACATGCATGTCATGACGTTATGTTAACTAGATGGCGATCATTCGAGCCACGCAAACCGTGCTAGGACCGGGTTGTCCCACATCCAGAAAAATCCTTGAGTTTCAGCGGTACGACTATGACTCTCAGAAAACAGTCGGATCGAACGTCCAGGAGATATTGGATTTATGGGAAAAGGCAAGGAAAATTGGAAGGGACAGAAAGATCGAGAAGGATGCACTATCCCACTGGGATGGCTTCAAAAAGTTACTCACTGTGTTGCCGATGGCATGGAAGGCCGATGTCAATAGACTCTATATACAGCTCCTGATAGAAGGTATGAGAAATAGAAACAGGAAGAAGGAAGATGTGGTCAACTTCTATGATCTAGTTCTAAGAGTAGGAAGCTTGTGGGAAGAAATGGAAATTCCACTGGAGACTGGATTGGAATCCACTGAAGAGGAGCCAACAGAGGAGGAGTTTTGCTCGAACGAAAGTCTTGGAAGTAGTTAGAAGGCTGAGCCGTATATATGTTTGATCAACTTTAGAAATAAGAGCTTTTTCCGAGGACGGAAAAATTTTAAGGATGTAGATTGTAATGCGCCAAACTCATGTCATTCATTTCTATGCTTAGTATTATTTTTATGGACATTTAGTATGTTTAATTTAATGATTTATGATGTTTTATTTTAATTTCAATTGAGCTCGATGATATTACTGTATAATAAATGGGAATTTATTTAGATGTCCCTATCTATTTAATTTTCCTAATTAAAAAGACATTTTATCAATAATATAATTAATTAATAAAAAGTATAATATTTAAGATGTTAATTGAGCACAAAATCAGTAAGAGAAAGAGGAAAATACTTTTCTTTCCTACCAAGTCATAGTAAGATAGAAAGAAATCAAATGTCTTATCACATTAGGAGTCCTAAAGCAACTCCAAATCTCTTTAACTCCTTCCTATGTATAAGGCCTTATACCATAAGAGATTAATCTTTTCTGTGATCGTAAACACTTAGCCTCCTCTCAAAATCTCTTCCTCTCCCATCGTTCAAAAAAAAAAGGAAGAAAAGATCAAGCCTTTCTCTCGGCCGAGCCTCACGCCGCACGTCCGACCAGTAGCAGCCATTCCCGGTCGCGACGACCAGCAGGTACCAGTGACCACGCGAAGCACCAGCCCTTCCCGCAAACAGCAACCGACAGCAACAAGCCACGCCCGACGATCCCCGCAAGCCTCACGTCAAGGCTCCGCGCACGAGCAATTGAAGCCGAAGTCCCGAGCCTTTTCACGACTCGATTTTAATCCTTTTTCTCGAGAACGGTAAACCCATCTTTTTCATTAGGAGGGCTGATTATGTGTTTATCAATGTAATAAGACAAGTTAATAAAAAGTTAATGAAGATTTAATAAAAATTAATAAGAATTGATGAGTTTTAAATTATGTTTATGAAATTCCAAGTGATCTTGAATTATGATTTCCAAAAGGATGATTTTCAAAGTGTTTAAAATCAGGATGGTCGAGTCTCTTATGCTTTCTTAGGGCGTAGGTTAAATGAAGAAATTAGGATCGAGTTCATATGCTTTTAAATTCTATCTAAAAAGAGAAGGAATTTCGAGTTGTGTACGTGTTATTGTTGATCCGTGCTTGTGCCTACCTTATGTTTATTAGATGCTGGAATTGATATAATATTTTTCATGTTCAGAGATGTGGAAATCGACTTTATTCGTTTGGCCGTGTAAGTTGCTTGCAATATGTTTTGATGTTCGGGAATATGGTCATGATCACATGTGATTTTGCTGTTTTCTTGTTGTCTGTTCACGAGCTGTTTAGAACCCTAAGATCTCGTTTTCTGTTTCTGAGTTCTTCATATGATTTGTAGAGTGAATTTTTAGCTTTATATGGGCAAGGGAATCACTTGAATCGCTATTTTGTGTAAAAAGTTATGGTTGTTTCAAAATCAGAGGGCAAGCAGTTTTCTGTAGTTTTTGGCAGCACGTATGTATTAATGTTTGATCAGTTTACTGAATTGTGTTGTGCTCAACCGAACTTGAGGTCTACTTCATAATTGTAGTTATTTGAGTTAAGTTTTAGAGGGCTTTTGAATCTTTTAAAAACGAGTTAAAATGAATTTTATATAATTTTTACAAGTTGACTGTGCATGCTGTTTTTAGGAATTAAGACTTTGTTCATGCATTTAATGTATGATATGTTTAAGGGTGACAAACATATTTATGTGAGAAAGTGATTATCATGAAAATTTTTCTTTATTGAGTTGGCTTTCTAATGGATTTAGAATCTTGGCAAAATCATGTCTGTAGCTCCTGATATTTGCTGTTTACTGAGACCCGGTATGTTGATATTTCTGATTTGGAGACTGCATCTATGATTATAATGTTAGCTGGTTTTCACCAATTGTTTGACCTTATCTGGTTTCATCTTCCAAATGAGAATTGTAGTTGCATGTCTTGGGATTCATTTGAGACTTGAATCAAGTTAATACGACTTATGTACTGAAAGATATGCTTGTTTTAAAAATGTTGCGCATGGCAGATTTTGTCGAGTTCGCGGAATGATTTCGTAATTGAGTTTTACCCTATTTGTGCATGCTTAGGTATCATGTAAAAAGTTGTATAGTGTAGTATGATCTTTAAATATTTAGAATGGTGTCCTCAAGCAAGTTAAGAGTTCAATTTGTCTAAATATTTAGAATGGTGTCCTCAAGCAAGTTAAGAGTTCAATTTGTCTAAATATTTTAAGCGAGAATGATTTCAAAAAGAATGCAAGCAACGCGAAGCCAAGCGAGCAAAGTTTTTACAAAGATTATGTACTATTATAAGTATAAGAAGTGATATGTTAAGACACTAAGACATGAACCAATGAATGTAGTTTTACGAGGAGTCGAGCCTTCGAGTTTTCTTTCAAGTCAAGCCTAGTCGAACAAATCTACTGAAAAGGTGGGGAAAGTTCTACTTTATTTATCCTTTTTGATTATCTATGTTTTGAATGAAGTTAAGTAGCTTGAATAGAACCCATGTTTACATAATGTTCCAACATTCGAGCAAGTCGTTTGTTGCAGTACCAAAATTCACGGACTATAACTCTAGAGGGTGGCTAGGTGCTAGGGTTAGAGGCTGTAAGTGATTATATGTAACCTTCGTTGGTGCACTCTTCGAACGGTTGTCCCCATCGATAAGACTGTATGGAGCCTAATGAAAGGTTGTCTTCCTCCAACCTAATGAAAGGTACTCATCAAGCCTAATTGGTCGTGCCATCTGTGAGAGGCATTGTTCTCCCACCACCATAAAGTGGTATAAGGAGTTTGATGAGTGGTGGGGGTGTGACAATAATGTAATCACCTGCATGCAAAGACTCTAGTGTTTAGTTATCTAATAGGGTTGTAGAAGCAAGAAAGTCCTTTGACTTGTGGGCCACCACTCATCGAGAGCTCATGATTATGTTGAGTATACCTAATGATTTCATGCATGATAGTTGGTTAGGATGGTATATTAGAAGGATCCTTCACGGAGTAAGTGGAAATGCTCACCCCTCTTGTTTTCCACACCCAGGTTTTGTCGAGCTGGCAATGGAGCGATGGCGAGGGTGGTCAAATGTTTAAACGTTCATGATTTTAATGTTTTAAATGCTTCCGCTGAGTAAAGTTTATATTTATGTAGTAAGTCGAGGTTCATGTAAGACAAGATAATGTGTAAGTCCTCGAGGCAACACCATGTAATGTTTTATATTTATGGAAAGTTCATGTTTGAAAAGATTTAGAAATAGTAGCGCCCTAATTTCAAGTAAAGTTTGCGAATGTTTTATGAAAAAAAAATTATTCTAGAAATTCAAGGTATATAAAGTGGGGCGTTACACTTCATGCGAGGTATAAGGACTTCATTCGCCAGCCTGGTAGTCGCGATTCCGAGTTCTCCAATATATGAAAAAACATATTTGTGGTTACGCGTCCATGAACAACTGGCATTTCCAAGTATTTGCCCAGGTTGTCCGTTAGCTTGAAGTTAAGAACCCTTCCCAGCCGGAGACGTTCCTGGGCCCCCACGTTCTTGGAAAAGTAAACTTGAGTCTTTACCGAGCTCACTTTAAGCCCCGATCGATAGAAAAAACCTATCAAGGACTTGCTTCAATACTCTAGCCTGATCATCTGAAACCTCTAGGAAGAGTAGGAGGTCATCGGCAAACATAAGGAATGGCACGTTGACAACACCCCTCCCAACCGATATCGGTCGCCAATCATGTGCTTCAACAGATTTGCAAATGCTATGCGCCAACCTCTCCATGCAGAGTACAAACAAATAAGGTGATACAGGGTCCCCCTGCCTGACTCCTCGGGTTGGTCGGAACTCCTCTCCAATTGTCCCATTCCATAGCAGGTTCATCGATGCTGAGTTGACGCATACCATGACCGTCTGAATAATCTTATTAGGATAGTCGGCTAGACGCAATGTTTCGTCAATGAAATCCCAACGAAGGTAGTCAGGCCTTCTCATAGTCCACCTTAATAACCATGAACCCTTTTCCCCTTCTCTCCCCTTGCATAAAGTGGATTAACTCTTGAGCAACAATGATATTATCTGTAATCTTACGACCCATAAAAAAGCTGGCCTGTGCTGGGTGGACCAAAACTGGCAGAGTATGCTTCATTTGACTCACCAAGATTTTGGTGAATAGTTTGTAAATCACATTAAGCAGACTGATAAGCCAATACTGTCTGATTGTGGATGGATGCTCCACTTTAGGGATTAAGACAAGCAAGGTGCGGTTCACTTTGGTCGGGACATCCCCTCGTGCCACATCTGTTTGATAAAAGTCCGAACTGTCGGTGTAATAACCCAGTATGATATTAATGTAAATTATGCGTTTAGTTCCGAAATAATTATTTTATTAATCATTATCGTTCGGAACTAATTGTTCAATTCGAGATTCTTCGAATTAATTTTCGAAGTCACGTTATTGTTCGGAATAATTATAATCCAAGTCTAATCGCTTGATAAGTAATTTACCGAGCCTAATTTATGCCTAAGCGTGCGCTAATCACCATGCATTATCAAGTAGTAGCAACAATCATGTTCAGTTTAAGCCTAAAGCACGACATGCACGTTGAAGTCCATTGTACGTCATTAGCACGACATAAGCATGTTTAGCGCGTCCTAAGCCTAAGCTATACTAATTGTCGAGAGTTATTGCTTTCTCCAATCTTCACGTGAAGTAATCATATCAACTAACACATGTGGAGGTATATTAGAACTCTTGGAGATGACTAAGCTTGTCAAGAGATGAGTAAGCTAGTAGAGGCCACATAGCCACCCCAATGCACGGCAAGTGGCGTGCGCCTATTGGCCACACCCTTGACTTGGGTTTTCTTCAAATTTTTACCTTCTTTCACCGAGTATATATCAGAGAAGTGGGGTGAAAATCTACAGCATAAACTCAAGTTAATCATTAAGCCAAAGTTAAGGATAATTAAGCTAGTTTAAGATCTTTTCTTACCGCACACACGCACAGAAGCACCGAGGCCGAGTGATCAAGCAATACCTTGCACAGTTCATCGAGAGTTTGAAGAGGTAACATCAGCTTTGCCATCTCTTGATGTTAATAAGATATGTTAGATAGATTGTGTCCAAATCATGCTCTCAAGTTCATAATTTGGCCGTGTTTGCTCTCGGTTGCTCCATGTTAAGCCATGACCGAGTTATGTTTATTTTATCCGGCAACTTCTGAGCAATTCATGTTTATTTGATCGTTATATGTCATTTTATATTCAGTTAAGTCATGATTGTCGAGAGAATTTACAGTTCGGTCGAGGAATCGACTTAAAGCCGTAGGCAGCGCACGGTGCGCACGCCACCGACCATCTTAGTTCATCGAGCAAAAAGTCATGATTTTGAGTATATTCAGTAAATTTGATCGTGTTATGTTAAATCATGTTGAGTTATGTTGAAGTTGCCGGATGAAGTCGCCGGACGGTCGGTAAGGATCGGCCGTGGTCGCACTGCCCGCACACAGCGGCAGCAGCGTGCCGGCAGTCAGCCCAGTGCGGGCGGACAGCGTGCGTGCATGCCCGTGGGGCATCGCGCATAGCCCTGCCCGCAGCAGCAGTCAGTTGGCAGTGTGTATGCGCACGCCAACACGCAGTCGCGCACGCCAGTGTGCAGTAGAGCACGCCAGTGCACATGTCCGCATGCCAGTCGGCCACAGACAGTGCTCAACAGCACGCCCGAGTGGCCAGTACCGCGAGAGTCGTACGGCAGCGCCGCGTGGTATGTAGTCAAGTCAGCCAGCACTCATACGCACGTTCACGCGTCCAGTTGCCTGTCGCGATGTGCGGTAACGTCCGACAGTGCTCAGTCGCGTGACAGCCGACGCATATAGCGCTCGGCAGCGTCCAACTATATCCAGTCGCACGCCAGCGTGCGTGAGCATCTACACACGCGCCATTCAGCCAGCAAGCCTCGGTTCATGCCTAGGCCAGCCAACCACGCCAGTGCCCTCAGCCTCAGCAGGCCCGTTGGCCGAGCCAGCAGCCGACCGCCCGGCCACAGTAGGCCGGCGGTCCGGCCAGACCGAAAGCTGACCGGTTCAGACCGGTTCAGCATATATTTTAATGATTTAAGTCCGAGTTCATGTTTAGGTCCCATTTTCAGTTAAATTCCGAGTTCAGTCCAGTTCAATAAATTCATATCAGTCCGGTTCCATTTTAAATCAGTTCCGATTATACCGGTTTAGTCCAAATATCATGTTCAGTTCTAGTAGAGCATCTTAACATATTAAACAGTTATTTTTATCAGTCTCAGCATAGCATTTAGTAATTGTTTATATTATGTTTCAGTTTGATCAGGCTACGATTATACCTTTTTATTTCGACGGATCAGGTGGGGACTCAGACTGAGTATTACGTTGATTATAATTACTCTACCATGTTTGAGGTATGTATTATCAGTCGGTATCCGCTCGGAATGGTCGCCGGTCCATTCTGGGTTCTAGTGGCCTTAGTCTGCCCACTAGAGTGTGCACATGGTGTCCGATCTTTATGTTGGCAGATGAGATATCAGTCAGGTGATGATTATAAGGTTATGATGATTTCAATATCAGTTCATGCTTATTCAGTACCGGTTTCAGTTCAGTTTATATATATGCCAGGATCATGATATTGTTATTATTTTCACTGTTTACTTTAGTACAAGTTCCTACGGAGCACATTGGATTTTAGTGCTCATGCCCCATGTTTATTATGTTTTTCAGGTCATGGAGTCGGACCAGAGGTGTGAGATGGCGGTTGGTTCAGGATTATGCTTATAAAGTTTGAATTATGATAGAATTATGCTTATAAAGTTTGAATTAGGCACATCAGTGCCGTTACTATCTCCCGTAGGGGGATTTACCTGTTTTACCGCTACGGTTTCCACTGAGTTTTCACTGTTTGTCAAACTTAGCCTTTTGATCCGATGACCAGTTATCAGACTATTAGTCCGTTTTCTTAAAAACAAAATGTCGGATTTAAAAGTAATGTATTATGGTAGCACTCTGAATCCGTACTTCGCAATTTACATGTTTTTATTTTAAAAAACTTTGCGAAAAACGTACTCTGATTTTCATGAAATAGAAGGGTGTTACAACTGGTATCAGAGCACGTTTCTGCGTCTCTGAAAATTTTTACGAGTCAGAAATTTTTCAAAAGATCTGAACACGTCACGCTCACGCCTCGCCGACTACAGATAAGTGTTGATTCATGTTTTTAAATTATTAACAAATTACTATGTCTATGCTCAGAAAACCACAGTTATGATTTAGTTAAGATGCTTGAATTATGTTCAGGATCCATAGTCCAGTATATCTATAATTAATGTCAGTATTTCCCAGTCATGTTAAGCAACTCGCCAAGAGATTTGTGCGCTTTATTGATCAGCTAAAGTATTTTTCATGTGTTCAATAATGTTGAACTTTTCCAAGGTTCAGATGCCGCCACGTAGAGAGCCCGATCGTCCAGTTGTCCCCTAGGCCACATTAGTCGCACAGTTTCGCGACTATCACCCTGAGAAATTCTCCGGCCAGGGAGATCCTCGAATCATGGACGTATGGGTTCAGGGCCTTGAAATGATTTTCGAGGTCATGGACTGTCAGATCGTTATCACGTTTTATGCGCTTACTGGAGTATGCGCCCCGGCGAAAAGGAAGGTTGTACTTGGGACAGGTTCAAGGAGTTGATTCGTGAGAAGTACTATCCCACGTACTACCGAGCAGAGATGGAGCGTCAGTTCCTGGCGCTCAAACAGGGTACTCGTTCTGTTGATGAGTACGAGAGAGAATTCACTAGACTCGGAGCCTTTGTTCCCGACCTGATGAGTACAAAAGAAAAGAGGGCACAACGTTTCACTGACGGGCTTTACCCAGCAGTCCGTCACAATATTGTAGGTCACGGAGTACAGACTGTTAGAGGTATGCTGTAAAAGCTGTGTTTTGCAGTTTCTATCAATTCCATTTTGA
>CACSLK010009714.1:2949614-2959758 GCA_902706635.1 Striga hermonthica
CAAGAAATATTAGTAATATCTTGGTTATCTTATTTCTCCCTCTCGACTTTATGCAAATAGTATTAACTCTTGGCACTTTTTCTTCTCACGGCTGTAGCATAGAATGCATGTTAAAGATAAGGTCAACTCATCTTTACTACACAGATGCTTCGTATTAATAACAAGGTGGAGAGGTGGTGTTTTAAGAAGGGTGCTCATAAGGACACTTGTCCTCTTAAGAACATTTAGTGGCATTTTAGGTGCTTAAGCATATAGCTCACTCACCACTTAGTAGGGGTGAGCGTGGGTCGGTACGGTTCGGAGATTGATAAATCTCCAGAACCGTACCAAACTTCGGAGATCCCAAAATTCGATCTCCGGAACCGTACCAAAAATTCGGTTCGGTTCGGTTTGGAGATTTTTATTTTTCGGTTTGGTCCGGTTCGGTATTCGGGACAATTGGGATGGTTCGGTTCGGTATGGTTTGGTTCGGATCTTCAGAGATTTTTTTTTAATTATTTTTGAATGACTACCTAGTTATATTTCAATTTTTATATGCTTTAAAAAACAACGTTCATCAATAATTCATCATATTGAAGATTTTATTTTGAAATCAATTCTGGAAGTAACTCTAAATTTTATTTATTTGATTTTTATATGCTTTAATAAAACCAACATTCATCACTACTTCCTCACATTAAAGATTTTATTTTGGAATCAACTTTATAAGTAACTCTAAATTTTAGTTATAACTAAAATTTGTGCAACTAATATTGAAAATTTAAAATTCAAATAAAATATAATGTTTTTTCTTACAAAAATATTTTTTAAACTTTCATATTATTTTAAATAATTATTTTATAATAAAAAAAATTTAATTGTAGATAAAGTATTACTAAGAATGAAATTTAAGTGAATGTTAATATTTATTACTATATTATATAGAATCAAAGTTGACATAAACTATATTAGTAACACATCTCATGTTATAATTCAGTTCTTAATTTCGGTTCTTCGGTTCGGTACAGTACGGTATTGTTCGGTTCGGTTCTCGGTACGGATATTTTTGAAATCTCCAGAACTGTACCAATTATTTTTTCGGTTCGGTTCGGTTCGGAGAATGTCAAACGGTCAACGGTTATTTTTCGGTTCGGAGTGATTTCTGTTCAGTTTTCGAAACGGTTCGGAATTCTCCGAGTCCCATGCTCAGCCCTACCACTTAGGTATCAAACTCTAAAGTCTCCAACTAATGATTATGCTAAACGTATAAGCCTAATTAAAAATTTAATAATCATGGCTTAATGATTCAAGGAGACTTTAGTGAATACACTGCCTAACTTAAGTGCGGTTTCTCATAAATCACGTGCGCAAGACATGACATATGGACTTTAGCACTAACTCATACTTATATATATACAAGTTAGTTCACTTAGAAGAATTTCCAAACTTGACATAAGCTTGGCTATGGTTTACAAATAGTTGACCGAATTAACTCGATTTCGATCGAGACTCGACTTCGACGATTAATTCGACTATTCTCGATTTCAAACAATAGTCGACTTAAAATAATTAATTAATTCCGAACTGGCTAATATCCGTTTATCAAATAAACAGACTGAGATTAATTATTGGAATTAACTCGGTTAATAAATAAATTAACCGGATACATTTTCGACTTAACGTCGAACTTGAAACTTAACTAGCTGAATAACTTAGACTTGAACATTAACATGAATATTTATTAACAAAGGCTAGCTTATATTTACAAGCTAGTATTTTCCTTTATTAATAAAATTCGGGGCTTTACAGAATGGGATAGATTATTGCTTCGTATAGATGCTGAGACCATACCTTATGGATTACTGATTATTGATTACTGTTTTATTATTGAGAATAATGTTTACTGCATAGTGGTGAGCACAACTGCTCCTTTTGTGCTCATCCCCACCTGCTCTTCATGGATGCAGGTTAGTATTGCGGGCACGGCGGAGGAATACGGGTGGTGGTCTTAATAATTGATACTGCTTCCGCCTTTGAAAACTGAACATTGATATTATTCCTTTCTTTAGTATTGATTATTGGACTATTGATAGGGAGTGTATTCCCTAGGATATTGATTATTGAAATGCTTGGATTGCATTATTGATTATTGGGACTTTTAATAATAATGAATGAGGATTGATGATTGATTGAGTATTGAAAAATTGGTTAAGTATTGAAGTTCATTTTGGAAAACGAGTAGTGCCATTTGAAAAATTTATTCTGATTTTCGTCAAATAAAAGTGGGGAGTTATATATATACTACCTAAAGGACACATCTAACTAGCCTTCACAGCCTTCCAATCAGCCGAGCACCCTTACTACCGAGGAGACCCCGTGAAGAGGCATTGAGCTTCACTTCTTTCATTTTCAAAAACCAGCGAAGGTAAATACCTCACCAATCATTTTTCCTGCTTAAGCATGATATGTTAAGGATTATCAAGCATATAAAATGAGACATGCGCGAGTGATATGAAGATTTTCGATTTTTGAGTTAATTAAGCCTTAAATTCAGAAATATAGTTTTCATGCGTGCCAAAGCCGAGTTTAGTACTCCTAAAATCATTATAAATCATCTTGATATAGAATATTATACCTACAAGCCTAAATCGGTCTGCTGAACCAGTCGAAGAGGCCATACAGTGGAGAAACCAAGCCGAGTGGCGAGAAAATCGACCAGCCAACTAGTCGACCGGGCAAGTAGTCGACCAACCCATCATTCGACCAGGAAGATGATCGAGCAGTCCAATCGACCTCCGCATGATGACCACTTCGCGGACTTGACAACTTATGGATCGGCCTAGTCTTAGGCGCGTGGAGGAGCCTCTAACGGAATTTCAGAAGGATATTCACCCCATGTTAGATGGACACGTGTCGAGAGCACATTGGCTGATAGCGACAACCGACTCTGACATCTTACCCCATGTGCAGGAGGATACGCGTCGAAAGGGTATTGGTGCAGAAGATAGTGGCGACGGCTACCTCTGACACATGCACACTGTGTGTGTACGGACGAGCAGTTAGGGCAGACAGCTCATCAAATCCGGGCAGTCTTAAGGGTAGGTATCTCACCCCTATATATATGGGGGTGAGCTTTTCTTGTTGGAAACGATCATTCTATTACTCACACTTGAGAATTGATCCAATATACGCTGACTTAAGCTTCGGAGGCTCTTCACCGGAAAACCCCTCTGGTGTGAGAGTTCTTTGTAGGTGCACGACGTTCAACCGGCGAGAAGGAAGGCGATCATTCGGGTTCCTGCCGGTCGGAGAGTTTTGTGTTACCATTTGGCGCCGTCTGTTGGGACTTTCGTTCAAAAAAGTGGTGTTTGTGAGGTGCTGAGATCTGTAGCTATGGCGGACGGAATTCCTAAGATCAATTTGCAGCAGTCGTTCGACGAAGCGTGGACGATAGAGAGGCCGATGGGGCCTGGTCCTCCTCCAGGTTTCTCTTGCCCTTCCCAAATGCCGATCACGCCTGCGCCTGCCCCACACGGCGTGGTTATGTCATCGGTGATCCCTGGAGGAGACGCAGGCTCTAGTCGCGCCCAGGAAGCTCATGCGGCACTCGCGGCGGCGATGCCTCCACTACCGCAGCCAAATCCAGAGGAAGCACGACCCACGGGACCGGTGGTGCAGGGGGAAGCGCTGCCGCAGGTGGGAGAGCAACGCCTGGCTTAGCAGGTGGTGATGACCAGACAGGAAATGCAACAGATGGTGGCGGATGCGTCTGCGCAGGCGGTGCAGCAGTGTAACACCCCACATTTATTTATCGAAATCAGAATAATATTTTTAAAATTATTTCAAAAACAATGCTTGGGGTGCTACTCCTTTTCAAAACAACATCAATACTTTAAACAAATCCTCAATACTCATTTATCAATAATCAATAATCCAGACAATAATTCGATTCAACAATCGATAACCAATCCAAACGATCCAATAATCATAAAATTCTAGAGAATACATTCCCTATCAATAATCAAGTAATCCAATAAGCAGTAATAGCAATAATTCAGTTCAAAGCGGAAGAAAAACATTTATTATGACCACCACTCGCCTCCCTCTGTCGTGCCCGCAAATACTAACCTGCATCCATGAAGAGCAGGTGGGGGTGAGCACAATAGGAAAATCGAGGTGCTCACCGCTATGCCATAATCAACAGTCATAACATGAAACAGTAATATCACAACATGGTCACAAATCCATAACATATCCCATCTCCCATCAATAATATCTACTCATGTGCACATCTCTATAAAGCTACTGAGTGTCTTCGTATCGATTGCCTCCGTACAGGCCTTACATCGGCGCCCACTCAGTAGGAGTATCTGTCGATCACCTCTGTACAGGTCTTACAACGACATACATATCGAAAGCCTCTGTACAGGTCTTACATACGACATGGCCTCCGTACAGGACTTAAGGAGACTGCCTATCATTAGGCACCGTCGAAGGGCATACAACTCACATTGACGGGGACTAACGTACCGACGGCCGTATTAGCTCACATCGATAGGCTACCAGATCCTCATATATACAATGATCAAATATACAGATATGGCATAGCATTTTTAAATAAACCGACCTGAATATTCTGAACTTAAACTGAGAGTCGTCGCTTATGTGAAAACTCGAGGGCTCGACTCCTCAGAATCTACATAAAAATAAGCGATACTCGGGTAAATAACTAACTCTTAGCTCGGTAAATTAATTTACCAATTTAAAGGATTTTCTAGCTTAAGGTTCACGACTCATAAAATCTATTCTTCCATTTCTTAGATGTTAGAACTCCCGACTCGGACTTATAAAAAAAAATATTGAAAATGTTCTTTAAAATCTGAACTTTGCCCTCGGCTAAAAAAAATCATTAATGGCTCAGAACATTTTAAAATTCATTCTATGGTTTACCATAGAATTAATAATTACTAAATAGAACACTTAAGCTAATGACATGGAATGAATTTTTTATTTTTTTCTTTTTTCAAATAGAAAAACAAATAAATAAAAGATAAAGACTATCTATTTAATGTGATTATATTCAGCCACACATTAGAGAAACAATAAGTTGAATAATTTAAAAAAAAAATCACAACAGCGAAGGTGGGTTTTCTCAACAAATCATGAAACCAACATCAATAAACCTTAACCTCCCATGATATCCCTCAATTTTTAAAATTCGGGGATACCCGCTTTGGTTCGATATGCAACTAACGGACAAATGATTGTTCAGCTAAGAAATTCGAACAATCTACACGATCAAGCATTCATTCTCAATAACTATTCGTAATAAGAGAATAAACTAGAACGACAAATTAACGAGTCAATTAACTCCTAGGCAATATAGTTACGAACAAGCCTAGTTCATGCGAGTCTATTTCGACTGACCCTTCCCCTTTCGATTCTAAGAGTCGATTAAATAATCCTAGAAAATGGTTAATCAACTGGTCTATATAGAGTTAACAATATCACACGAGAACGAATCAAATTCAATCGAATTAATTGCAAATTGAAGTGTCACCCTTCTATAATTCTCAACATTCAAGCATAAATCGAAAACCCTAATTAAGAATGAATCGCATAAATTGAACAATCTAGAGCCCGACAATCACAAACGATTGAAAACAGCGATCCCCTATTCCCCAGCACGTGAATTTACCTACTCATGCTCGAATTATCAACAAGAATGATCATTTCAATCAAAGAATCCATATTTAACGATAAAGATAAAATAAATTCTTACAATTGATAATTCTTAAGGTTGAATTTGATAAACAAGATTATTCCCGAAAGCAAGAGCGAAATCCAATACAAATCCAAGTTCTATGATCAAAGATATGAAGAACGATGAAAAAACGAATGAAAAAGAGAGAGGGTTGGGTTTTTTTTGTTCTCTGCGTAAGACATAAAAAATATGATCATTATTCTCGGACTAATATTTATAGACGCAGGTGCTCGCGGGAGTGCGACGGCACCACGGCGCAACAGAGGACTTCACCGCGGCGCGGGGCAGCAGGCGCGGCGTGGCAGTGGACTTCACCGCGGCGTGGCAGTCACGCGGCACGACAAGATGAAATTCTAGGCATAGGAAGTAACAGACCTCGCGGCGCGGTAGAGCTCACGGCGCGGCAGGACGGCGCGGAGAAGGTGGCTACTGCGGCACGGCAGCTGCAACGGCGCGACGCCTGAGACTTTGGAAGCCTGTCCATCACGTGACGGCATCGCGGCGCGTCGGGCCTGGTTCTTCACGACGTGGCGGTGAGCGCGGCGCGGCAGGGTAACAGGTACCTTCTGTCCAACTTGTGGCAACGTCGCGGCCTACTGGGAGGGAGGATCGCGGTGCGACACGTCCTCTTGGCGCGGCAGACTATCTTCACGGCGTAGCGTCCATGCACGGCGGGGTGAGAAAGGCCTGCAGCGGCGGTTGGAGCTGATGATGTGCATGCGGAGAAGAATTCCAAGTGTTGAGCAGCATGCTGAACTTGAAGCTTCAGGCCCCGTTGAACTCATTTGACTGCAAAATTGAGTTTCGATTTTTCCTGCTCGTCGCCAACCCATCGTTCTACCATATTATCCTTGCCAACATATTTTTCTCCTTCAAGTTGTAACCGACCGTGGCACCCGAACTGCATCATAAAACGAAAACCAAAACGGAGAAAACGTAAAACAAAACAAAAACCATCGAAACACTCCAAATAGACGAAAACACGCAATAAATGGAAAAACCGAACTACAGATCAAAAAGACCTAAAACGGAGGAAAAGAAAGATAAAATAAGCATAAAAAATGCAACATAAATGGGACAAACAACTCCCCCACACTAAAACCTTTGTTCGTCCCGAACAAAAGAAAAGAAAATAAAAGACTCGAAACAAGCAAACGATACATGGATAGTAGTTTCAGATAAGATAAGTCTCAAATTAATCAACTCAGTAGACGAAACTTCCAATGACCAATCGTGCATACCTCAACTACACTTGAATGCAACGTTTTGAAAAGACAACTCTCAAGCACGAAAATATAATATATAAATGCCTCACTCGATTTCTGTCATGAATATAAAACTGGGATGCTCAAATTGGCCGATCATCATGCATCAACATAAGCTTGCTATTTGTCTATTCATACTCTAAAATAATCGAAGATAATGAATTTGCAAATCAAGGGGACTTTCGAGTTGCAGTATCGGCATCAAAGGGAAGACAAATATAGGGATAGAGTGGCTCAAATAAACAATCAAACCCTCGAGCATATAAATAGCTCGAACACCTCACCACTTATCCAACATCAACATGATACTAATCATTTCCATCAAGACTCAATACAACACTCGCATATGCTCAAACCGAATTGCACTTCAAGTACTCGACTCTTTTTTTTATTATATATTTATTATTTTTAGGGAAATTGCTTTTTCCTAACAAGAGTGAAACGTAAGGACGACATTCTCTAGGTTTAAATATTGGAGGTCATCCAAGTTTCCTAGAGTGGTTTTCCAATACTCATTACTTGTGAAAATCCCACAAGTAAGCTTAGTAGAATCCTTCAGTTCGTCTTGCGAATTCCCATTTTTCTTTCTTTCTTTTTTTTTTTTGTCAAGCACCCAAAATGCAACTCAAACAATTTATACACCTTCTCCAAACACATATTAGAAGCTCCGTCATCATAACTAATGCATTGTCAAATCTTCAAATAATTCAATCAAACCGGTCGACAAGAAATACAGTTTAAAGCTCAACGGGCTACTAATGGAAATATAATCTCAAGGGTCAATGAAAAAGGCTAAACGAGCAATGTCAAAGAAATGCCTCAATCATATTCACAAAACACTACTTCAATCAATTCATTTCAAAATAAACTCAAGCAAGTTCTGATCAACAAGAATTCGACCAATATCTCTTAAGAAACAAAATAAGGCTCAAACCCTCACATAAGGTAGATAATGCCCAACAAAACGACACATCAAGCTCATCAAAGTATACTGGTCATGATCATCATCACATCTCCTCAACATCATCAACAATCAACAAATCTTAAAATTCACCATAATCCATACTCAGAAACACACAGATGACTCAAGAAAAGACACTCAAACGAAAACAGAAAATGAAAAACACCTAAATGACCTAGACATGGTCAACCATAGAAGCACATAATCATGTAAAAACTCCCCCACACTTAAAATCGAACAATGTCCCCATTGTCGATCATCAGTGCAAGAAAAGTTACCCATATAATCAACCAACAAGAAAAAAAAAGACACTAAACCAAATACGAAAATAAAGAAAAAGGAAAAGATACAAACGTACAGGGCACAGTGACTAGACTAGTCACTCTGAATCCGGTGGTGCAGGTGGAGGATGGAGGTAGTCAGGCCCCGAACAACAGCGAGCCTCCATCAGCTCAAATCTCTCGCCCCAGAGGGATCGGGGCAACTCTCTGGAACTCGGTTGGGGTGGAATAGTGTGGCGGTCAGTACGGCACTCTTTCTTGACATGGACACTGGCCTGCAATGATCTTTTCGCGTGTTCTCGCATACACGCATCCTCAGTTAGCTGCTCAATTGCCCAAATATATACACACTCTTCCACTAGCTCCGCTTGCGGCTCCAGCTGAGTCTCTTGCACAGAAATGAGGGTAGACTCCCCTAACACGGTCATGCTCGTCGTCCCCTTCTGCACATCAATAACGGTGCTAGTGGTGGCCATAAAGGGTCGGCCAAGGAGAGTGGTGTGCTGCTTCTCATTTTCTTGTATGTTCCCCATATCGAGCACAACAAAGTCCACGAGGACTATCAGCTTCCCTACTCGGACGAGCACATCCTCTACAATCCCCTCTGGCTGGCGGAATGAGCAATCAGCCAGCTGAAGGCACATCCTGGTGGGCTTCAAGTCTCCATGCCCGAGCTAGCGATAAACTGAAAGTGGCATGAGGTTAATGCCTGCTCCTAGATCAAGCATGCCTGAGGTCTCTTCCCCATTCCCGAAGGCCATAGTGATCACAAAGCCTCCGGGGTCTTTTTCCTTCTTCGGCAATGATGGGTCTCCTCTCAGATTTGACGTGAACTGATGAAAAACCGCCCAGAACTCAAATGAACCGATGGGAATGAGCTCAAATCTGGCTTGATAGCCTTCGAACCGTTGTTGAATCCACGAGAAGACCTGCAAGAACTCAATGCCGGAGGGATTTTCGGCGTAGAGCCTCCGACGCTCAAGGCAGTATGTGAAAGAGATGAAGAGAGCTGCTCTGAGAGAGCAGCAGCTATAATGGAGGAGAGTATGGAATACATGAGAGTTAGGGTTTTGGGGTTACCTCAGCTCCTTTCTATAGAAGCAAAACACTTACCTGAAGTTCCCAAAATGCCCTGGCCGACTTACCGGAAATGCCCAAAATACCCTGGTCGGTTCACATTCCGTTCCTCTCCTAGTCAGCACTTAGATTCCTTCTTATCCTTATTAGCCTCCTTATCCTTGACAGCTTTCCTATGATATATCGAAGTATACCGGATCGTCGGGGATCTATGAGCCTCGGGACTTCCCTAGTCGACTCGGGATACCAACTCGAGTCGACGGGGTCATCTTCAGTCATCGGTAGACTCTGATGCGCTTATCCGTCCTTCTGGGGAAGTCGACTTATTCTAGTCGACACGTGGAAGTCGACCGAGAGACGCCTGGACCCCTGACTAGAGATATCGTAGGGAGTCTTCAGAGAGAGTCGACTTTGGCTAAGTCGACTCGGTAATCTCTGAGCCGTAGATAGTATAAACCGATATACAATAGTATGGCTATATCATCTAGTCCCTCCCAAAAATTACTCGAAGCGATTCTGAGCTTAAGAGTAAGTTTTGTCGACTGAATGTCTTGCTCGGATCTTTTCACACATCCTGTTCACTCGTTATTACTCTAAATCGTGCCCGCTTGTTATCTCGACTCGCAGGCGACTTGTCTACCCAAAAGATTTCGAATTGATTGGATAGATTTGAATCTTTTTAAAATTTCAAAATTTGAATAAAGGATTTTTAAGACTGATAAGACATTTTTTCTCTCCACCGCTTCATATTCCGTGCACCATCTCAACCGTTGAATCTGCTTTTAATCTGAGGGATGGGGTTTTTCTACCCCCCCCC
>CACSLK010009714.1:2959765-2971332 GCA_902706635.1 Striga hermonthica
CCCCCCCCCTATAAATACTCTTCCCTCTTCATTGTCTTCACTTTTCGCACTCATAACTCTTCAACTCTCTGCTTCTCCGGCAAATAAAGCATTGCAAGTTCTCCGGCGTTCAACTCATCTTCCGACGTTCTTCTCAGATTGACCAGGACTTCTTCACCAGTCACCATGAGTATGAGTACTTCGATTCATTGTTATGTACGATTTTTTCCTTCTTCCCTCTCTTTTTTTTTCTTTTTTTTTGGTGATGTGCCTGGATTTTGTATGTTCGTCGGATTTTCTGGGGATTTTCATACGAATTTCTGACGATTTTTTCTATTAGATCTTTGATCGTAGATTTTTCCACTTCTTCAAGTGTTTTCATTCGTCAGTCGTCTTGCTATGAGGGATTTACTCCTCTCCTCTTTTACGGATTGATAAGCCATCGACTTGGCCTTCATTTGTCAAATAGGGTCAAAACCAAGAACATTTTCCTTGCCTCTTTTTTCTTTTTTTTTTTTCCGTTGTCGAGTCGCTTCTCGCGCTTTCCTGGTCCTTTCATTGGCCCTTATCCTTAGAAGTCGAATCGCAGCTGTATTCTCCCATATCTATTGATTGTCGTTCTTTTTCTTTCTTTTTAGATTCCCACTCCGACCCTGTCTCCGGATCTCTTGCCCGCGATATTGACAACTACTCGAGTTCTGAATCTGTACCAAAAATCTCTATCGGACCGCATGTCGGCCTAAATGTCGAGCCCGAGAATCCTGTTCCTTTCACCGCCTCGCCTTTTAGAATCGACAGGGATGTGTACAATCAAGCACTGCTGTCCGGCACCCTGTTCGAAGATCCTGAGGTCTCTCATACTCCGGGATCTCCTCGACTTAATCTAATCCCTCGAGGTATTCTTCTTAGGCTACATTCATTAATAATAGCCTCCTTTAGTCAAGCCTGCAACTTTAGCCTGTCTCGTAGCGAAATTGGCTGTTTTTAATCCCTTTTGTTATGCCCCTACAGCCGAAATCGAGGGCTTTAGAGAATTCAGCGGTCTTCCTTCCGACTGGGCATTGCTTGCCCTACTTCCTCTGATGACTTCCAGTACCCTCCTCGCGGCTACTTTACTTTCTTTGTTGATCAAATAATGTCGGGATTACGCTTCCCGATTCAACCTGAGCTGCTGTCCCTAAGTAACCTGTATGATGTGCCTATAAACCAATTCACCCCCAATTTTGTTCGAATAATGGTGGCCTTCATAGTAGTCACCCGTATAGTGTTAGGTAGTTTTGTACCCGATTTTTTTCTTTATTGTTATGGCTATAGATTTAGCAAAGATGCCCACTATTTGGGCCGTCGTGTGGGCGTCACCTTTCTCGACGACCTCTCTTCTAACATTACCGAATGGAAGAAGAAGTATTTCTTCATTCGTCCTGCTCCCGGCCAATATCCCTTTTCGAATGAGTGGATTACCAGCAAGACAAAGCAACGTAAGCATCCCAACTCTTCACAGTTTGCAAGCATGCTAGAGGAACTAAATAAACATATATGGAGTGCCCGTCGATTGACCAAGGATAGTTCCCTTCTCAATCATGTTGACATTTGTGTCGACAAGAGTATCCCTCAGCTTAGTGATCCCCGTAAGCTCTTTATTATGTCAATGTCTCGGCCTGTCACCCATCAGCTGGCCCCACTTGTGTTTTTATTCTTTGTTCGATGTATTCGTATGGTTATGCTCTATTCTGTTTATTATTTTCTGTGTCGATAGTTAAAGCTTTGGCTCGTTTCGAGAAGAGAAAAGCCTAGGAGGCCGACAAGTCAGCCGCCCCCATCCCTCCGAAGGGACCCGAGGGAGGCTCGAGGTCGACAGCTGCCGCAGTCGAGACAACTGCCGCCAGGAAGTCCAAAGTTGTGCTTCCTTCGGCTTCCAAGCCGAGTCGACAAACGGGTTCTCATTCTTGCAAGAGGTCCCCGAATCAGAGGGATGCTACTTTGGTGCCCGACTCCCAGAAGCGTCAAAAGGGGAAGGAACTGGTAATCGAGAAGGATGCGGGGCAGTCGTCCCCCGTGGAAGTGCATCCCGTAACCCTGCAACAGCCTTCTCGACTCTACGACAACCCCGATCCCCTTCAAATTCTCAACTACCTCCAATCGGTTCTCTCTGACGACGATCGAGTCTGGACCGATGGCAACCCCTACTATCGGGCTCGTTACGCAGCTCGGCTCATCCCTTGGGTAGGTTTATATGCGTTCTTTCAGTCTGAATTCTTTTTCTTTATTTCATCGTCTCATTTTCTTCTTCTTTTCTTTCCTTTTTGTATGTTTAGATTCTCGCCTGCATTCTCCTGACTATGCTCGAGGAGGCGACTTCCCCTGAAACCAACGTCAAGGTTTTGGGGGAAAAGTACGCGGCCAAGTGCGAGGAGCTCGCGGTTAAAGAAGAGGAGCTCGAGGCTGCCAATGCTGTCATCGCCAAGCCCTGTTCTGATAAGTAGGCAGCCGTTCGAAAGGCTGAGCGGCTGAGGGTCGACCTGATCAAGGCCAACAACGAGGTCTTGGTCGAGAGGGAGAATGAAGTTCAGGAAGGTTGACGGACCTTCTTGAAGTCCACAGCAGGGGCAGTTTTTCTCGACCATTACCGCAAGGCTGTGGTCGAGGCGTTCTGTTCTTCCTCCGACTTCCTCGACGAGCTTGTTCCCGCGGCGGTCCAATATTTTGATTACGCTTGCGATACGTGGGAGCAAGCCGTGACCAAGCCCGACTTCTCGGGGAAGATCGATCGGGAGGCCGTGAAGCTAACTCTCCCCGACCCTATCGGTTACAAAAAGGCAGTTCTCCCTCCTGGCCATGCGTGGTGGAGTGGTCTTGTGGCCAAGGCTATTCATTCGGCTGAGCTCTCCTCTCAGCTTGAGGTCCCCCTGCTTCCCTTGGTCGGCCCGATTGAGTTGGTTGAGCCGAGTGGCGCCGACAATGAAGAAGAGCCGGTCGACGAGGAGATTGAAGTCAAGCGGCCGGATATGGAGCCCATCGAGAAGGTAGTAGTCGAGCGGTCCGACACGGAGCCAATCGGGGAGGGGGAAGGTGCTGGGACCGAGCCGATTGATGAGGGTGGAGATGCCGCTGAGAAGTCGACAGCCGACTCCCAGAAGGCTTAGAGATTTTTTTTTTTGTTTTAGTTGTAATATTCATATTTCTTTTTGTGCTCTTTTCCTCTTCTTTCCTTTACCACCTCAGCCTATTTTCCAATGTAAAGGTTGAGATGATTTCGGATGTAACGCATTTCCTTCTAATATAATGTTTATCGTTTCTATTCTTTGTTTCGTTACTTTTACATTTTGTCGATTCTTCGCAGTTACGCTTGTGATTTTTCTTTTAAACGCTTGGTTCTTTATTTTGTCTTACTATGTCTTCTCCCAACCCTTCTTGCGAGTTGGTCGGAGTCGAGCAATGATTTCGACAACTTCGTAGTTGTTGAACAAAGTTTTTCGAGTCGTCTTCTCCCAACCCTTCTTGCGAGCTGGTCGAAGTCGAGCAATGATTTAGACAGCTTTGTAGCTGTTGAACAAAGTTTTTCGAGTCGTCTTCTCCCAACCCTTCTTGCGAGCTTGGTCGAAGTTGAGCAATGATTTCGACAGCTTCATAGCTGTTGAACAAAGTTTTTTGAGTCGTCTTCTCCCAATCCTTCTAGCGAGCTGGTCGAAGTCGAGCAGTGATTTCGACAGCTTCGCAGCTGTTGAACAAAGTTTTTCTAGTCGTCTTCCCCTAACCCTTCTTGCGAGCTGGTCGAAGTCGAGCAATGATATCGACAGCTTCGCAACTGTTGAACAAAGTTTTTCGAGTCGTCTTCTCCCAACCCTTCTTGCGAGCTGGTCGAAGTCGAGCAATGATTTCGACAGCTTCGTAGCTGTTGAACAAAGTTTTTCGAGTCGTCTTCTCCCAACCCTTCTTGCGAGCTGGTCGAAGTCGAGCAATGATTTCGACAGCTTCGTAGCTGTGGAACAAAGTTTTTCGAGTCGTCTTCTCCCAACCCTTCTTGCGAGCTGGTCGAAGTCGAGCAATGATTTCGACAGCTTCGTAGCTGTTGAACAAAGTTTTTCGAGTCGTCTTCTCCCCTTCTTGCGAGCTGGTCGAAGTCGAGCAATAGTTTCTACTGCATCATAGTCGGCTATATAGCCGTTTTGAAAATTCCGATATATTCTGGTAATCGCGCTGAAATCGATGTGAAAAGGGGTCGATTGTCACTTTTCGACTTTGGGACATCTGATTTTCCCTGGTTACTTATCATGCCTCGCTATTTGGGTCGAATATTCTTCATTTAATGCCTATTTTTTAAGATAAGTCTTGATACTGTCGCACGTCCCGTCAATCGCCCCTCTCTCTCTCTTTTTTTCTTTCTTTTTTTTTTTGAATTTCAAATTTCAGCAACTCCTATGATTGACGCGCGTCCCGTCAATCACTGACTCCTCGTATTCTGTGCCTCATTTGGATCGTTGGTTTCCTTATCCATCTAACGGCTAACATCTACCCTCATCTCTTATAAATACGATTGAACTTTTTCTTTGAACACTTTTTTCCCTCTTCTGAAATTTCTCTGCAACTCCGGCAACCTATCAAACCGAGATTTCCCGACGACTTTTCATGCCACCCCGGTGTTTTGATCAATCTTTCAGGTCATCATGAGCAACATGGGTAAGTACTTACTCTCTCTACCATTCTATTCTTTCTTTTATTTTTCTGGGTTTTTGGGTTTTTTTGCACCTTTGTGTGTTCTTCATGTTCTTCGTGTTCTTTGAATTTTCTCTTGAAAATTTTGTGTTGAATCTTGTGTGTACATTCTCCATTGTAATTAACTGTTAATGTGTGGCTGGGTTATAGCGTATAACTACTTTTCGGCTTTTGTCTTGTCGATTCTTATCAACACCCGTTTTCTTCCTTTCTGTACTTCCCTCGAGTTGGCCTCATGTCGGCTTGCCGTCATGATTTCAACGAATCACACCATATTACTTTCTCCTCCTTTTGTATTTTCGTCGACTTTGGTGAATCGATTGTGCTTTGTTTGATTTTGTTTCGTGATGCCTGATCTTCACTTCTGATTCTTTTTCTTCTAGCTTCCCATTCCGGCTCTTCGCCTGACACACTCGACAAATTCATCGATAGGGGCCTCGACCAATCCGACTCAGGCTCAGTCGAGATAGTCGGTTATAAGATGGTTAACGCTTCTCCTTCTTCATCGCGCACTTTGACCCCGAACGTCGACTGGGCTGAGTATGATCAGGCGCTATTAAATGGTGGCCTAGTAGAGGTCTCAAGGAGTCCCCAGGGAGATTCTCCTCTCCTCGACTTGATTCCTCGAGGTATTCCCCTTAGGTTGTTAGATATTCTTGTATATAGT
Source organism: Striga hermonthica (assembly GCA_902706635.1). Classification (NCBI taxonomy): domain Eukaryota; kingdom Viridiplantae; phylum Streptophyta; class Magnoliopsida; order Lamiales; family Orobanchaceae; genus Striga; species Striga hermonthica. The sequence goes on from CACSLK010009714.1 coordinate 2,965,125, forward strand.
ACCAGTCCTGTACCTATATCAATAATTACTCCTCTTGTCGACCCTCGCGAGATTGTATCCATAGCCTGCCCTCTGGCCAAATTGGCCACTTTAATCCCTTTTTCTTATGCTTCTGCGGCTCAAGTCGAGAGCTTTAGGCAATTCAGCGGGCTTCCCTCCGATTGGGAGTTGGTTGCTCCGGGCCCTGACAACGACTTCACTTGTTCCCCACATGGCTGTCATACTTTTTTTGCCGACCAAGTCATTTTTGGCCTCCGCTTTCCTATCCAAGTCGAGCTTTTGGAGATAAGTGATCTGTACAGCATCCCAATAAACCAGTTTTCTCCAAATGTTCTCTGTATCATGATAGCCTTTATCGTTGTTTCTCGTATAGTTCTCCATTTTTTCTTAGCCGAATTTTTTCATTATTGTTATAGTTATCGACTTCAGAAGGTGGCTCATTGTTTGATCTGCCGTTCTGGCGTTACCTTTCTTGATGACCTTTCCTCAAATATCCCAGAATAGAAGTCGAAATTCGTCTTTATCCGCCCTCCCGTTGGTACTTATCCTTATGCAAATAATTGGATAAGCACGAAAGTTAAACAAAATAAACAGTCTCAATCCGAGAACTTCGAAAGACTCCTAGAGGAGTTGAATAAGCATACTTATAGTGCTCGCCGTATAATAAAAGATTGTGAGTTGGTCAATCATGCTCGAATTGTTCTGTATGTTGATATCTCTCGACTCGATGATCCCCGTAAGCTGTCTGATATTTCTCATAATGTCGGGTTTGTTTTCTATTTCAACTTTGTTTGATTATTTGTTTTTATTTCAGTAAAAGCACTCAAGCGCTTCGAGGTGAAGAAGAAACAACCGACTGGTCAGTTGGCAGGCGGGTCTGCTCCTCCCCCACCCGGTGGATCCGGATTGAAGTCGGCTGCTGCTGCAAAGCGATCTAAACCCTCGGGGCCTGGCAACCGTAAGAGGCCTCAAGACGACCGGGCTCCTTCTATGCTTCCCGACGACCTTAAGCGCCGTAAGGTCGACAAGGGCAAGAAGAAAGTCATTGAAAGGAATGCCGTCCCTGCCGTCACTTACAAGGACGTGCTGGTCAAGATGCCGTCTCGGCTCTGGAATCATCCAGAGCCGCATAAGGTGGCCAAATACCTACATTCCTTGCTCCCCGAGGCCGACAAGGCCCGTGTCGAGGGGAACGATTACGAGCGTTCCTGTTACGCTACCCAGTGCCTTACTCGGGTATGTGCCTTTTACTCGAGTTTGGGGCTTATGTTTATATATTCTTACATTATGTTCTTATATATTTTTTTTTGTAGTTCTTAGCAGCCATTCTTCCCGGCCTCGAAACGGGTACCAAGGCCCCTACCTCCTCCACTAAGGCCCTCGAGGACAGATGCGAGGCGCAACTTAGAGAAATTTCCAAGCTGAAGGCGGACTTGGAGGGTCTAAGGCTTTGGTTGATAAGCTAAGGGCCGACAAGGCTGTGACCCAGCACGACAATGAGAAGCTCCAGGCCGACCTCGAAAAGGCTCGAGAGGAAGTGGTGTTCGAGAGGGATATCAGCACCGTGCAGGGCCGGAGGTCGTTTCTAAGGTCCGCCGTGGGCTATACCTTTGTCGAGGCCTACCGTAAGGAAGTCGTCAAGGCTTTCTGCAACTCGCCTGAGTTTCTCGACAGACTTTGTCCTGCCGTCGTCTAGTACTTCGACCATACTTTTGATGCGTGGGAAGAGGTGGTGGAGGGGTCTGAGTTTGCGGGAAAACTCGACCGCGAGGCGATGCGGCGTGCGCATCCCGACCCCGATGGCTATGAGGGTGACACATCCCTTCCGGATGATTACCCTTGGTGGTCCGGCCTCAAGGCCAAGGCCATTCAAGTCACCAAGCTCTCTTATCAGCTGTAGGCCCCTCCTACTCCCTCAACTGATCCGACTGGACTACCTCATCCGCGTGGGAATAATCTTAACGAAGAGGTCCAGGAGATTGATATCTAGGGTTGTTTGGAGACTGTCGCCCCTTTTTTTTTAGAGCTTCGCTTTTGACTTTTCTTATTGTCGCTCTCGACCTGTTTTTCAAAATGTAAAAGTCGAGACGATTCTCTTGTAATGATTTCATTATGAATAATATCATTTTCCATATATCTCGTCATTTTTCTTTTGTTCCTGCATTACCGTAAATGCTTAGTAATTAGGGTGGGCCTTCTTCGATTTCGATATCTTGAGTGTATTTGTTTTCGTTGTCTAAATCAACTTCGTAGTTATTAAAATTGATTTCGTAGTCGTAGGCTTCGCAGTCGTAGGCTTCATAGCCTTGTCGAGATTCTACTTGAGTTACAACTTATTAGTTGTTCAAAATTGACTTCGTAGTCGTAGGCTTCATAGCCTTGTCGAGATTCTACTCGAGTTACAACATCTAAGTTGTTCAAAATCGACTTCGTAGTCGTAAGCTTTATAGCCTTGTCCAGATTCTACTCGAGTTACAATTTCGTAGTTGTTCAACAATCGACTTCGTAGTTGTAGGCTTCATAGCCTCGTTGAGATTTTACTCGAGTTATCACTTCGTAGTTTATTTAAGTTCACTACTGTAATATGTTAAACTGTTTTGCAGTTCTTAACAAAGTCCGATTCTTCGAGTAAGCATGATAGGGTCGACATAATGAAATATAAAAGACAACTGAAACATAAATTCGAAGTTTATTTCATTACTGAATTTGATTTGAGCGTTGTTCAGTACAAAAAGGTGCAAGACATAAATTCGAAACGTAAATTCGACCATTAAGCGTAAAAGCGCTTGAGATGGGTCACATGCCATGATCGAGGCCTGTTGACCTTCTTCATCTTCGAGCTCGTATGCTCTTCTCTCGAGAACCTTTACGACTGTGAAAGGGCCCTCCCAATTAGCTTCAAGCTTTCCGACGTGCTTTAGGGCGTCTGCTCGCTTGAGGACGAGGTCACCGACTTGGAAACGTCGGGTTTGAACTTTCTTGTCAAAAGCTGCGCGCATCTTTTGCTTGTACTCAACGGATCTCACCCATGCTTCCCCACGCCTTTCCTCGATTAAGTCAAGAGCTTCTTTGGCCATTTTCTCGTTTTTTTCTTGCTCAAAGTATGTTGACCTGTGCGAACTTAGTGCAATTTCTACTGGCAAGAGGGCATCCATCCCATATACCATACTGAATGGTGATTGGCCTGTCGAGCTTCTCGGCGTAGTCCGGTATGCCCATAGAACAGTGGTTAGCTCGTCAATCCAGGCTCCCGACGCTTTCTCCAATCGCTTCTTCAGCCCTTGCAAGATGGTTCTATTCTTAACCTCAACTTGCCCATTGGCTTGAGGGTGAGCGACCGAGGCGAATCTCTGTTTGATCCACATATCAAGGCACCATGCCTGGATTCGCTTGCCCTGAAACTGAGTTCCATTGTCTGAAATTATTATCTTCGGGATTCCGAATCGACAGTAGATGTTGTTAACTAGGAACTGGATCATTTTTTCCTCGGTAATTTTTGCCAGCGGTTCTGCTTCATCCCATTTGCTAAAGTAGTCGACCGCAACTACCAGAAATTTTCTTTGTCCGGTCCCCATTGGCAAAGGTCCCACCAAGTCGATTCTCTATTGAGAAAAGGGGATCGGGCAGTTGATTGTTGTCATGGTCTCAGCGGGGATATGAGGGATCGGGCCATGACGCTTGCATCTCTCGCATCCTTTTACTAACTGTTCGGCCAATCTCCTAATTTTTGGCCAATAATAGCCAGCCCGCAAAATTTTTCCAGCTAAAGCCCGAGACCCGACGTGAGCCCCACAACATCCTTCGTGGACTTCCCTCAAGACATAATTTCCTTCATCTTCGGAAATGCATCTTAGATGGGGCCCGACATATGACCTCTTGTATAGCACCCCTTCAATTTCAAAATATTTACTCAAGTATCGCACGGCTTTTTCGGCTTCCTGCTTATCTCCGGTAGGTACTTTCTTTTGCAAAAGTTCGCGAATCGACCTCCTCCAATCGCTCTTCTCCTCGACCTCCATCGTTTTACCCAGGACACTCCTTTCCAGATTCATGGTGGTAATGTGGTTTCCCATCTTCCCCTCATTTGAGCTGGCTATCTAGGCGAGCCAGTCGGCTCGTTTGTTCTTCTCTCGAGGGACTTGGGTCAGCTTGAATTTTTCTAAGCCTTGCACCAGGCTTTGAACTTCTTCAACATACTTCTGCATTCTGCCTTCTTTTATTTCACAGTTCCCCATTACTTTACCAGCGACAAGTTGTGAATCGGAGTGTGCGGCGATTTCTGTTGCTCCACCACCAATTGCAAGCTGAATTCCTTTAATCAATGCCTCGTATTCTGCTTCGTTATTTGAGGCTTTTAAATCCATTCTGATGGTGAAATCGAGTTGCTCGCCTTTAGGAGTTATTACAATTTCTAAGCCAGACCCCTTGGCCGCCGAGGATCCATCGACATGCATCATCCATTTCTTCTCTTCTCCCTTAGTTCCTTCTTGGGTAAAGTCAGCTAAGGCTTGGGCTTTTATGGCTCGTCTTGGTTTGTATTTGATGGAGTATTCACTTAACTCGACTGCCCATTTCACGAGTCGACCCGACACCGTAGATCGACCCAGAGTTTCTCCAAGCTGGAAGTTTGTCCTCACTACTATCACGTGATTCAGAAAATAAGGCCTCAATTTTCTAGCTGTTATTACCAATGTCAGGGCAGCCTTCTCGACTTTGGGGTATCTCATCTCCGCACCTTGAAGTACCCGACTGGTATAATAAATTGGCTGTTGGGCTCCTCCTGTCTCCCTCAGTTACTGAGCTTAAGGAGAATATCCCTAATGAAATGTAAAGCACCAACTCGTCGCCTGGTTTTGGTTTTGTTAACAGCGACAATTCGCTCAGAAACTCTTTCAGTTTTTCGAACGCTACTTGCGCCTCATCACTCCATTGAAAGGCCTTCTTTTTAAGCAACTTGAAAAACGGAAAACTTTTCTCCGCCGCTCGAGCAATGAACCTGCTCAGGCCAGTGATTCGGCCCGTCAAGACTTGTACTTCTCTGATATTTCTGGGTGCGGCCATGTCGAGTATAGCCTTCATCTTATCTTTATTTACTTCGATGCCCCTTTCAGTCACGACATAGCCTAAGAACCGCCCCGCCTTTACTCCGAAAGCGCACTTACTCGGGTTTAGCTTCATCCCAAATGTTCTCAATGTCTTAAATGTTTCCCTTAAATCCTCTATGTGTGAGATCGAGGACTTGCTCTTCACCAGGATATCGTCCACGTATACCTCCATATTTCGCCCGATCTGTAATTTAAAAATTCGATCCATTAACCTTTGGTACGTTGCCCCGCGTTTTTAAGCCCAAAGGGCATGACGACATAACAATATGTCCCCTTGCTCGTCACGAAACTAACTTTGCTTTGATCCTCGGGGGCCAGCGAAATTTGATGATACCCTTGGGACGCGTGCATCATACTTAGCAATTGACAGCCAGCCGTGGAGTCGACTAGCTGGTCGATTCTTGGCAAAGGGTAGTGATCTTTTGGGCATGCTAAGTTCAAATCGCGAAAATCAATGCACATACGCCATTTATTCAACACTTTTCTCACCATCACAGTGTTCGATATCCATTCAGGGAATTGAATTTCTTTTATATGTTTAGCTTTCAGTAACTTGTCTACCTCGACCTCGATTGCTTTATCAATTTATACTCCATGATGCCGAAGTCGTTGCTTTAAAGGCTTTTTGAGGGGGTCGACGTTAAGTTTGTGCTCCATGACATCGGGGTCGATTCCTGTTAGTTCTTCAAAGGAAAAGGCAAATATTTCTCTGGATTCTTTCAACAATCTCACCAACTGTCTACGCAATTCATCCTCCAACTCTCTCCCGACTTTGGTGGTCTGCTCCTCTCTTTCCCCGATTTGAATTTCCATCAATTCTCCATGCGGCTCATGGTCGCTTTCCCTTGGTCTCTTTTCACTCGACATTGGCTTTTTTCCTTCCCTTACTTCCGCTCGTTGGTTTGTTTTTACTGCTATCTGGTAACAAGTTCTCGATAGCTTCTGGTCTCCTTGGACCTCCCATACTCTATCTCCAATGGGGAATTTTAGCTTCATGTGATAGGTCGATACCACTGCTTGGAATGCGTTGAGCGTTGGCCTTCCCAGAATCACATTATAAGCCGACTCAACGTCGACTACAACGAATCTCACCATTTTTACCT
>CACSLK010009714.1:3021048-3034743 GCA_902706635.1 Striga hermonthica
TTCTTAGCTTCAAAAACTAGCCTAAATCCATGTTCAACAAGAAGTGATCCGGAGACCAAATTCTTGCGGATGTCTGGGACATGCAGAACATCCTTCAGCTTCAACTCCTTTCCAAAAGTGAGCTTCAGCACTATCGTGCCCACTCCAGCCACATCAGACGTGGAAGAGTTTCCCATATGAAGTTTTCGACCCGTAGCAGGAGTGTATTCAGTGAACACCTTCTTGTTGGAACACACATGACGAGTGGCACCAGTATCGATGCACCACTCTCTTGGGTTATTAACCAAATTGGCTTCAAACACCACAGTCGACATATCAAAGTCGGTCAATTCACCTGGCACAGGGCCGTGTTCAGCAACAAAGGCACTCGGTTGCCCTTTATTTGGTCCAGCCTTCTTTGGTCTCTTGCAGTCTTTCGCCATATGGTTTGGCTTTCCAAAGTTGTAACAAGTTCCAGTAAATTTCCAAACCTTGGCGGGCTGTTTCCCTTTGTTAAGGGGCTTCCTTTTGCTCGAATTGCCTTGCTCCAGCAAGTTCGCACGAGCCTCCATTATCGGTCTTTTGCCCGATGAATTACGATTGTCCTCTTCAATACGAAGACGAACAACCAGGTCTTCAAAACTCATCTTATTTCTCTTGTGTTTGAGATAGTTCTTGAAGTCCTTCCAGCCTGGCGGCAGCTTCTCGATCACAGCTGCTACTTGGAATGACTCGCTCAAAGTCATCCCTTCAGAATGGATATCGTGCAAGATCAGCTGGAACTCTTGCACTTGTGACACGACAGTCTTCGTGTCAACCATCTTGAAGTCAAGAAATTTGCCGACGATGAATTTCTTCGCCCCGGCATCCTCCGTCTTGTACTTCTTCTCCAAGACAGCCCAAAGTTCCTTGGCAGAACCAACAGAGCTGTACACATTGTACAACTCGTTAATAAGTCCGTTCAGGACATAGTTACGGCAAAGGTAGTCACCTTGCCCCCAAGCATCGTATGCAGCGCGTAGTTCTGCATTGGTCTCATTCTCAGAAATGACCGGAGGGTCGTCTTTCAGGTATTTCACCAAACCCAAAGTGGTCTGGTAAAAATGCATCTTCTGTTGCCATCCTTAAAGTCAAGCCCGTTGAATTTTTTGGGCTTTTCAGCTGTAGGAACATGGACAACAGGTACATGATTGATCGGATGCTGAGAGCTGGAACCTGGTCCGATGGATGCCATCAGTTCAGTAGGATGACTGGTATTCTTCATGCGATTGTTGGATATTTGGTGTAAAATACACGGGAATCCTACGAACTGATATGTAATTTCAGTTCTTCCAAATAATCTAAAAATAAAAAATTACAATTGAACTGAAAAATAAATTACAACTGAAAAACGGAAAGATTTTAGCCGAGACGAGAAAAACTCTTTCCGCAAGAAGAATACGCCTCGTATGGCAGCTAACAGTTCAGGCGTAACTTCCCCAAAGATACAACGGCAAACGTCTCTAATTCTGTAGCACACTAGATTTACGAGCTCCGACGAACGGGAACAGAATCGAGAATTGAGCACTTAGTAATAAAAGGAATATCTTGAAACAAATAAAAATATCACTTGTTTTTCTCTTGTAATATTTTTATATCCGATATTTGGACATAAATCTATCTTTCTTTCCTTTCTCTTTCTCTTTCTTTCCCCTCTTTTTCTCTTCTGTTTGGTGCACTTTCTTCGTTTGGCCGAATGGCCTTTTTATAGGTGAATGAAAGGAATCAATCTGGCCAAATTGCAATTCAACTTGCAATATTTTAACATTTTTTTTATTTTTTTTAAATAATGACCAATTGGCAATAGGGCGGTGAATGTGGGGCGGCACTGCCCCTTTTATTTTATCTTTTTCTGACAATACTTTCTCTTATCAAATCCTTCCCCTGCAATTACAGATGAGATTTGGGTGGAATCCATATGCATCTCACAAATTCAAATTATTTTATTGATAGTAGGCCATTTAATTTCTCAAAATTTTCTGGCCGCACTTAACTACAATTTGCCAAGTTCTTTTAAATATAACGAAGATTGTTTCATGCTTGATTTATATAAATAAAATATCATTATTTTTATATATACCAAAATCATATATTATTGAAATTATTTTTTTTATAATATAATAATGTTCGGGTGAACAAGAGGTTCATTTTAAGACCAATATTGATATAATTTATTAAATTATATATATTGGTATTATGAAATTTTTGAATTTTCTATTGTGAAAATTATTTGTTACGTGGACATGTTGATATTTATGGATTGATCCATGTGATATGAAAAGAAATATATAGTGCCAGAAGCACATGTACAAAAGTATAATTTATCACATGAGATATATGATAGAAATTATATCGTATATAAGTAAATATATTTACTGGATTTAATTGTCCTTATTTATGAGCATATATTGTTTGATGTGTATCTTATTTTTCTTCACATTAAATGTTAAGATTTGAAAGTGGTAACATGTATGGTATGTCCAGTAGATATTATCCTCTAGATGAGGATTATTTCAATATTAGAGGAAAAATATTATATAACTTATGACATCTCTCGTAAATTAATTGTAATACTCCTGAAGAGTTAATAACATATGTAATGCCTGAAGCAATATTATGTTCACTTAGAATTGAATTATTATAATTCCATGCCCAACTTATATATTTGATAATTAGCATTAGTTGTTGGATCATATTGGATAATTATTTATCATAATTTTCCCCCAAATGGTGCGTGGAAAATAGATCATTTCCCATCTGCGATTTATTAGTATTTTATGCACAATTTTATATCACCACCAATTCGTACCTTTATGGGCCTATATTACAAACTAGGTATGCTATGATTTTTATACTCCGTCGGACTTTTAATATCTAGAGGCCATTATAGGGGGTCAATTTATTATTTGTATGTGTTTGCATAATATATAAAGATGATTTCACGACATTAGGGGGAGATATGAGCATAAGTTTATTAATGCCATGAAATATGTGAAATATTAATGTTTTCATTATTTGAAACCACACAATAGAAAATGAACTTGAAGTTCATATTATATTTCTGCCAAATGAAATTTATAGTAATGAACTTGAAGTTCATATTATATTTCTGCCAAATGAAATTTATAGTAATAATGGAGTGAGTAATTTGTATATATAAGTGTACCACAAAGTAAGCAAAATCCCTAGGGAATGATTGACTCCTTAATGCTAGAAGCATAAGGCGAAAAAAATTAATATATGATGTATGAAAGTGCGCGGAAAATGTATATTCAAGAATTAACACTCCTTTATAAGAAACTCCTGAAGAGTTGATCCAGTACATCTTGCACGTGCATCAAACCATTATAGTACTAGAAATGCGGAACGACCAAAATTAAAATGTCACGGGAAATGATTATAAATATGGCTAGTAAATATGAAGTTGCACATACTGTTGAGAGAATATAAATTGAATATCATAGTTGTCGACAACATAAATTGCCTATGTGATATCTTTACTATCTAAGATAATGATCCGGATCAAATTAATGAAAGTGCTAGAAGCGCTTAAGTTGATTGAGATAGAAAGAAAAAAGGCAGAACTTCCACTCGCTACACGATATATCCCAGAAACGATAGCATATCCCAGAAGGATAATGAATATTTATATGAAACATGTGATATGGTGGTGTAATGTAAATATAGCGAGATTATAATTATGGGTTTACGCAGAGACCTAAAATTTTATAAAATTTCTCTCACTATCTATTATTCTGCAAGTTAATATTTATGGCAGCAACATTACTATGACTACTGAGTCATCTGTGAAAGTCCTGGATGGACACGAATTCCCGAGATGAAAGATAATTAAGTAATAAATCATATAATTTTATAAAGTTGTTGGTAAGATGTGGTACAACCAACAAAATTCTTTCTGAAGAATTAATGTAAGAAATTAAAGGTAGAACCTTGTGTATAATGATAATATACAATGATCATATCAGTTGTAACTCCCCGCCTCAACTAGCTTGAAAAATCAGAGTAAAATTTTTGCTTTTATTTTTGAAAGATCGTGCAAGCTGTTTTTCGAAAATACTAACTTGTTGCGGAATGCTATCGATAAAACTTGCATATTGTACTTATACAAACATAAATTAACACGCAACCAAATCAATTCGCTATGGAGATAATGGAAACCATACATGCAGTCTGATGTCTCGCACTGTCTAATTTAGCGGAAGCATAAGTCTGGGAAACATACTTATTACACGCATACATAATAAAACTGGTTCATGAATTAAGGACATAAAATGCGTGTATAAAAATGGGGGCGTGAGCAAACCATTATGCTTCGCAAAGACCAGTACTGAATAAAACAGCCTCGATAATAACGTATCATGACTAAAATATATAAGAGCTGAAACTGAAAACTTGTTCTTGTATCTATTGTCTCAAAGACCCTTATTGGCCCTTACTTCGGCCGCTCATGTGCACATTACCCGATAAAACTGAAGGCCCTTACCTCGGCCCTTATTGGGTACCAGATGAAATAGGAAGGCCCTTACATCGACCTCACACCTGGGAGATCATACTATCTCGAACATACCTTAGACATGGTAAAGTAATTATAGATGATGTGGAACCCAGTACGTGACCCCCACCTGGTATACTGAAATATATGGCAAGTGCTTGAAACTGAAGTAGCTGTCGGAGGCTCGACTCTCCTTAAGCTACATAAACATATAAGCAAGATTAACTTGATCCAACTCGGCTCATATAGGCTATATAAGCACGCGTTTTAAAAATAAACTCTATTTTCGAAAATAAAAACAAGAGTTTTAAAAACCTAACACTCGCAGCGATTTTAAAATCAACATAACTTGCAGCACACATGTCATATAATCATGATTCCAGTTGCATTTTAACCTTAAGACATTCAACTTCAACTCTTATGAATACATCAAAAACAAATAAGGTCATTTACGAGGAGATAATTCAGCAAACATTCATAATCGAGTTGCAGTCCACAATTGAAATCATACAGCTGACAGGACTTCAGTAATTGCAGGATAAATGAAGCTACAGACATGCTTTTAATGAGATTCAAAAGCCACATGAATGCTAACGCAAATATCTACAACTTTACTGAAGATCACATTGGCAAATAATAATGTTATCAATGAGTTTAAACATAAAATATTCGGTTCATGAAATCTATCATAAACAAATTTATGATACAAACAACACCTCAGTATTTAGACTCTAATTCACACTATAGACCTCATATCAGTATGCACCCTACCTTATTAGAAAGCTACAAAGTATAACTATAACTTTTATGAAGATCACCTTTGAGTTTGAGCATATTAAGACATGATAAACAGGTCATACATTTAACATAACATGCTGCCGAGTTCACAGAAAAACTGCTTGCATAATCTATTTGTAAAATTCATAACTCACCTAATTCTTAAGATAAAATCATGAAATTTGGTATGCGAGCTCTTAACTTATATATAAATATGTCTATAAAATTTCATAATTTTAACCTGAGTAGAACTCGAGTTATTCGCGTTTGAAGTCGCAACTGAATTCGCGCATGTAAAGTTCAATTTACATGTCTAACTTTAAAAATCACTAACTCGAGTTATACTAGGCCAATTGACTTTATTCTTGATCCTATGAACTCTTCTTTTTCATAAAAAATATCTATAACATTTTTACATTACCAGGTTTTTGCATAGCATGGGTAAAATTGCATAAAAACACAACATATTGAACTTGCAAGAAAACTGGAAGCACTTAAACATTAAGCATGCTTGAAACCACTTAAAAAACTAAACCTATAGGGAATTAAAACACATAATTATCATCCTCATATCATAAATAACAAGTTCGGAAAAAGAAGTAGCAACCAACCTCTTAAAGTATCTCAAAAACCGCAAAGGAAAAGGGTGTGCTCGGTTGAAGTGCTCTCAGCTTTGCTTCCTTATAGCTCTCGTCCTTTGCTTGCTTCCTTGGGACATCTTGAGCTCTAAATCTTCTAGGGCGAGAGAGGAGTGGGGAAGTGAGGCTAATATGTTGTTGGTATGAGGTGGAATTGGCTAAAACTCAAAAACAACTCAACACAAGCACTCGGGTTCAAGGGACTTCCTTCTCGGCATTGCTATAACACTCTTGGTTTTATGGCTGTTGAAGGGGATTTTTGCTCGATTTTTTACCAGGTGTTGGGTATCAAAATGAGGTATTCAAAAGGCTGAACTGAGGCCTTATAATAGGGTCTTGGGCATTAAGACTTATGCAATAAAAACAAAGTAGGAGACAAGGTGGAAGGCCTCATTTCCAAGGTCACAAGGCATGAGCTCGGTTTTAGCATGAAAGTGGGGCATTATGGGTGAGTGCATGTGCTGAAAAAGAGCTGAAAAGGGTCGGGTCTTACAATAGGGACAAGAGGGGACAAGAACTTACAAGGTCATTAAACAAATCAACCCATGTTAGAATAGGAATAGAATAATATTAATGATGTTTTGACCTTGGTAATGCACCTTAGGTTGAAAATTAGATTAAATGATTCTTTATCTAACTCTTAAAACTTGAATGGGACCAGAATACTTAGAGGAACATAGGGTGTTAGGAATAATATGGCTCAAGGGCTCGGGTGACTAGCGCACGGGTGTGGGTGCGGGTACGGCGCCGATGCACGACGCGAGGGCTACATGCGCGAGGCTTGTCCTTGCGGCTTGGGGCGTGCATTGCCATGCTTGGTCTCATTTTTCGAGGTCTTGGAGGCTCGATGAGCTGAGTCATGCACGACCGCGAGGTTCACTACCTCAGAACATCGGCACGAGCGAACACGAGGCTAGGGTTCGACAAGAGATTCCGACGGTTCGGCTCGAACAGAAATAATTTCAAACATAATAATGAAATGATTCAACATATAGGAGCACATAATTCACATATAATCACATAATTCATGCCCTAGTCTTAAATCAAACAACTCGAAAAAATCCGAAAAACTATCGATTTAACTTTATAGTCGAGCAAGTGAAACTGTTCTAATATTATAACTGATCGGGGCGTTACAACCTATCCTCCTTAAAATATTTCCATCCTCGAAAATACAAAACTAAGGTGCTAGGCCAGAACTCCTGCTACAAAGCTAAATACAAAAGTACTAAAATAAATGTACATATATATACATCTGAAAATCTCGAAACTCGAAATCTGGATATCGAGCTCTAATCTCGGCCTCTCTCTCCCAAGTGGCTTCCAACTCGTCGTGGCAACTCCAGCAAACTTTGACGAGCTCTATATCTCTGTTCCTCAGCCGAAGGACCTTTCGGCCTAGAACTGCTATTGGTTGCTCATCATATGTCAGGTTCTGCCTGACCTCTAACTCGACATAGTTCACCACGTGGCTCGGATCATACACATACTTTCTCAACATCGACACATGGAAGACGTTATGTATACTGGAGAGCTCTGGAGGCAACGCCAAACGGTAGGCTTTTATGCCAACTCGTTCAAGAATATCAAACGACCCTATGAATCTGGGCTGCATCTTCCTTCTCTTCCCGAATCGTACAACGCCCTTCATCGGTGTGACTTTCAGGAATACTTTATTTCCTTCTTCAAATTCAAGCTCCCTTCTACGCTTGTTAGCGTAGGCTTTCTGTCGGCTCTGCGGCTCTCTCAGCCTCGCTCGGATGTCGGCGACCTTCGGCACCGTGCCAAGAGCATCGAGTATTGAAGCTAAAGAAGTCTCTTTATGGACTAAAACAAGCTTCTAGGTCTTGGAACATTCGTTTTGACGAGGTGATCAAGTCCTATGGATTTGATCAATGTCAAGACGAAAGTTGTGTATACAAAAAGAGCAACGGAAACGTAGTGGTATTCTTAGTACTATACATAGATGATATTCTTCTCAACGGCAACAATGTCAAGACTTTGTCAGACGTAAAGGTATGGCTTTCAGAACAGTTTCAAATGAAGGACTTGTGTGAGGCATCGTACATTCTTGGAATCAAGGTCATTCGTGACAGGAAGGAGAGAATGTTGTGTTTATCTCAAGCTGCTTACATTGAAACTGTGATTGCTCGTTTCAGCATGTTGAACTCTAAGAAAGGGTTGCTACTTTTTCGGCATGGAGTTCCTCTATCTAAGGATATGTGTCGAAGACACAAAAGGAGATAGAGGAAATGGCTAAGGTTCTTTATGCTTCAGCGGTAGGAAGCCTTATGTATGCCATGCTGTGCACGAGGCCTGATATTTGCTATGCAATTGGCATGGTAGCGAGATATCAGTTTAACCCTGGTCAAGGACACTAGACTGCGGTAAAGCATATTCTCAAGTATCTGAAAAGAACTCGGGATTATATGCTTGTTTACCAGTCAGACAGTCTAACTCCTTTGGGTTACACAGATTCTGATTTCCAAGCTGATCGAGATAAGAGAAAGTCGACCTCGGGTTATGTATTTATGATGGGAGGTGGAGCGATCTCATGGAGGAGTGTGAAGCAGAAATGCATTGCAAATTCTACCATGGAAGCCAAATAAGTTGCTTCTTCAGAAGCAACAAAGGAGGTTGTTTGGCTCAGGAGCTTCTTACTGGACTTAGGGGTATCTCCGAGTGTGCCTAAGTGTATTACAAGTTATTGTGACAACGTCGGTGCAGTCGTAAACTCGAGAGAACCCCGAGCACATAAGGCCAGTAAACACATCGAGAGAAAGTACCACCTTATACGAGAGATCGTAAAACGAGGAGATGTGGTTTGACGAAGATAGCATCGTTGGATAACCTAGCTGATCCTTTCACGAAGACTCTGATTCTCAATGTCTTCGAGAAACACGTAGAGGATCTTGGTTTACAATGTGTTGCAGCTAGACTTTGAGTATAAGTGGGAGAATTGTTATGACATGTGTTTATATACTAAAAGTTTAGCTTTAGTATAAGTGGGAGATTGTTGGGGTATACAGTAAAACAAACTTTTATGTGAGCTTTTGGATTGTATTTATTCGATTTCCCATTTGACTGAAGTAAATGTTTTCACATTGTTGCATTCAATATGATTGATTGTATGCTAAATGTCCAATTATGTTATATTGTAGACAATGTGGTGTGTTAGTAGTCACACAGAAGATTACATTATCGGTCCTTTATAAGATATAAATGGTATTCACAACTGAGATAGTTATGAACATGACTATCGGTTTAGGTTGTAGTATAAACTAGATGTAGCTTGTCTTGGCTATTGGTTTATACTAGTGCTCTGCGTCGCATTGAATGGATCACAGTTGAGACGTGTTCTTCTGTTCTGACTATCATGAAGAACCTAGGTCTCGGTGACTCTACTAATTCTTAACCCTAGCTGTGATACCTAGATATGTGGGATATTTGTTTGTTACTTTGATTTAATTTGGGTGAGAACCAAGTATTGGCTCAATATGCTCTGTATATTGGGTAACAAAATTATTTGCATGGTATCTATTTATTGGCATTAGGGCACCATGTCCTGGAAATCCAGGTTGATGACGTCCCCTTAAGGAACTCATAAGGATTATCGTATAAACCCTGCAGGTGGATTTAATCCGTACGATAATAAGGTTGAGTGGTACTACTTAAGGAATAAAAGATATTAATTAATTAAAGCAGTCAGAAGCTTTAATAATTAATGGACATGCGATATCTTAAACACGGAGAATTATATCGAGTCTAATAGAAGTCCTGATTCATTTCAGGATAGGACGAGAGTGCAATATTAATTCTCTAGTAGAATGAATTAATATTTACGCGCCAAATTGTGTTCTGGGCTGAACATAAGAATTTGGGCTTGTAGAGAGCCCAAACCCTATACCTTATAAGAGATCCCTAGGTTGGCCCAAGGACCTTTATAAAAGGAGGGGACTTCCCACGTTCTAAAACCCTAGCACTCGTGAGACACTCCAGTCACCATCGTGGAGAGAGAAACGAGAAGGGTTCGAGAAAGTCAAGGGCAGTCCGCCTTTTGCAACCGTTTGGAGGATCATCGTCCATCCGGTGTCCAAGCGTGGTCGGGACACAGACTAGAAGGTCACTCTGATCGAAACAAACCTCCATTTCAAGGTAATTCTCTGTTCATCCTTTAGAAGCATGCCTAGGGTAATTCAAAATCATGTATGTACGTGTTTCGGTATCTGATATCGATCCGTGGGAAGGACCGCCTCGTCGGCGTGTTCCAGCATGAAGAGCATTTAGTCAGTAGGCTGACGCAATCCAGTTATGGACTGTAGTGGGCCGATCATTTGGTTGATAAGTTCGAATCGTGGATTTGATCATTCACCAAATGTGCATCAATGTGGCGCAATGGAAGCATGGTGATATTTTTGTACTATGCGTAGATAACATTTTGATCACTGGAGACAGTGTGAAAATGTTGGGAGACGCAAGGGTATGGTTATCCAAGTAGTTGAACATAAAAGATTCAAAATCAACAGATATTCTTGAGATTGAGGATCACAAGAAAGATATGTTACGATTGTCCCAATTGTCATGTCCAGACTATCATAAGGCTCATTCTATTTTTGTACGATACAGAGACAGACCTTATGCATGGCAATAGGAAGCCTAGTATTTGCAATAGATGAGGCCTGATACTTATTGCATGGTTAGTAAATATCGAAGTAATCCTAGATGAGAGCAATGGTTTATGGTAGAACATAGGATCAAGCTTCATAAAAGGGCTAAGGATAATATGTAGCGTTACCAAACAAACGATAAGCCACCTATGGGTTACAAAGGATTCTAATTTCTAATCACACATGAACAACAAGTATAAACCACTTTCTGGTTTGTGTTCACTTGTGGGAGCCAAGCAGATCAGAGGAATGTCAAGCGGTAATACGTTGACGGATTACACTATGAACTCAGTACGTCCCTTCCCAAAAGGCAAGTGATGTAGAGATTGGATTAGCCATTGAACTAAAAATGTAAAACCACGTCTAGCCAGGTCAGGTCACAATCTGATTGTGATGACAGTTGGCGCAGTTACAGACAGAGAGGAATTACTAGTTCATAAAGCAAGTGGCACATAGAGCAAGTACGCCCGTTGCAAAGGATTGCGACAGGGTGGATGTTGTCGCCTAGTTACATCGGTAGACAACCAGGTAAATCCTTTTAGGATTGGCTTTCCGGCAAAAGCGGATAATGGCCATGTTAAGGGATTTGGAGTCGGATGTATGGCAGAAAGGACAACAGTTCTTTGAGAATTGAGAATGAAAGTGAATTGTCGTTAGCAATAGCCATGAGCTTATTAAGCATAAGTGAGAGATTGTTAGAAGCATGCTGTAAAAGCTCGATTTTGCAGACGCTAGCAATTCCATTTTCATCTGGCCATCATGTTTCGGTCAAAGTATATATGCTTGCAGTTTATTTATTTATGCAATCATACTCTTTGTCTTACATTGAGATAGTGTGGTTCGAAGTGTTTCGAACCGAAAGATCACTTTCCTTGTAAGACTAAATTATTCGTTCACATTCTAGACAGGCAGTGAGACCCCTCTTGGACAAAGACTGTAGTGTATTCTTGATTTAGTTGGTCTTTGACTGGAGAATTACACTAGCACTTATGATAGGTGTTGAACAGGACCACGAAAGGATAAGATTATGAGACTCACTGACCGTTGTTGTAATCTAGACCTTTAGTAATTGATGCGTACTCTTAAGCTGCAAGATAATATAAAACGGCCATATGTATTCATTACTTGTTTATTTTATTTACCAAAGGTGATTTCTATTTTGCTAGGATGACATACTCGGTATGTTGGTAAATAAGTGTGTTTATATGGTGTGATGTTATAAATTATTTACGGTCATTGTGTCCCAGTGCGCTGGGTTGATGACGTCTCCGAAATGAGCTCAGGAATGAATATTATGTCAAGCCCTGCAGGCGGATGTGTTCCGACATAATGATTAAGGATCTGAGTGGTACGAGTTTTGGAAATGAATAAGAAGTTGGTTAATTATTTTGTCAGTAATTTAATTAATCAACGGACGTTATATCTTAAACATGGGGAGATAAATCGATCAATTAGATTAATATATTTAATCAGTGGAGACGAGTTAATTGTAATTCAGAGATAAATGGGGAGAGCAATAATATTACTTTAGTGGAATGTTTTATTATTTAATTCCAAGATTAGGAATTAGGAATTAATTATATTCCATATTTCCCTAAGGATGAGAATATTCCTTCTAGAATATTACCTAGGGTTAGGAAACTATGGAGTCTTCTAGAAGGTAATTAAATATTATAATATTGTCCTAGATGGGAAAAAGAGATAGAAGATAATAAGGATTCCTAAACATAAAGGAATAAGCCCATATTTAGCACCTCCTTTAGGTCCCTATTGTAGCCTATAAATACATTAAGTCCCTAAGCCTCTTGGAAGTACATCACACATTTTTCTCCCCGAAGGGCTGGAGAAATTCGGCCTCTTCAAGTGAGAAAGAAAGAGAGAAATTCTTCGAGAGAGAAAATTCGGTTAGCGCCGTAAGGTCTTAGAAGAAGATGATCGAGAAGCTTTAGGAGATCTAATAAATTGCTCCAGCAAGATTTATTAGAGATTGTGTAAAGGTCATACAATAGAAGATTCGAAGGTTGTTAATCGTATCCCGTTGAATATATATACATGCGTTCACGTCGGATATATTCATCCCCGTAGCACCTCCGATGGCCACCAAATCAAGAGAGGACGACCATCGGAGCAACAAGAGATCACCGGTGTGATTCCGGCGATCATATGCTGCCGGACGCGCCGGAGCCGGAGCCAACGCGTGATACGTAAGTGGGTTTTGACCCCCGACGACAAGAAGGGCCAAGAACCGAGACGACCCGATGAGGCCGGAAAAAGGGACAAAATGACGCATGCATGGCCTAAACGACGGGTAAGAGCTCGTAAGCAAGGTCGCACATGGAGGTGCGCGAAGGCACGCAAGAAGATGGCCCATAGGCTTACGAAGTTCGGGCGCAAGAAAGGGCGCATTCAAGAAGGGCGCGCACACGTGCATTGGCGTAGACACGCATGGCGCTTGAAGGTTAGGCGAAGTGGCGCGCAGGGGGAGGTTGTTGGGTGGATGGCGCGCGAGGGGGGTTGCTGCGGATGGACTGGCACGCATCGAGCAATGAGCGATGCGCGGGCATTGGGCACGCTGGACGACGAGCGCGGGGCGCACGGCGACACGCGCGAGGCACAAGTCAAGACCGGGGTGGCCAGCCTAATCCTCGTAGGAATAGGCAAGGCGTGAATACTAATCCTTGCAGGAATAGGAAAAGCAGTTGAGTGTCAGAACGCGCGTGGAAGATCGGTGACGGGAGTAATCCTCGGAAGATCAGGAAACGTAACCGGGAGCATATTCCTAGTAGGAATAGGAATAGTGGATATGGGCTCGAGGCATGATCCTACAAGGAATAGGAATGGCGCATGTGGGGTGCGAGACATTAAGCCTCGAGGCGAGAGGACATACACGCGTGGCGTGAGGGCGGCGCAAGACATGTGAGGCGGCCGAAGGGTTTGGGCGCAAGGTTCAAGCTTCTAGAATGGTTTGGAGTGCAAGACAAGTAATGAGGAGATCTAGTAGATTTAGGATTTTTTGGTAGTAGGATATTTATTTGCCTTAGGATTTAGTATTTTATTATTTTATTAGTTTCCTATTAAGATT
>CACSLK010009714.1:3073550-3086891 GCA_902706635.1 Striga hermonthica
CACCGACCGAACACGCCGAGCTTTCGCCCGCTCGGTAAGCTCGCGACCCTCTTCAACTGGATGTCATACGCACATCGACCTCATCTCCGTCCTTGCATCATGTCGGAAAGCTTCATGGGTACGCCATTACAACTTAAGCCTTGCTCGCCATCATTACTTTTTCACTTATTATTGTTGTGTAATTTATTTTTCTCACATATGCTCGTCGATTATTATCCGGTTACTATACTCATTAGAGCTCCACACCTCTACCGTTAACACTAGTATCCCTCTTCCTACTTCACATTTCACACCCATAGAAGATCCTTCCACTAACTTGCCCCTCCCAGCCTCGACGTCCGCAACTTCCGACATGTTGACCTCATCCAATGACAAAGCAAAAGGTGGTGCTACTCGCTCTCAAGTCAAGCATTCCAACATGCTCTCCTCCTATTCAGACAACCAAATAATTGCACTTGTCAAAAAAATCAAATTGCCCCAAGGATGGGAACTCAACCTCCCACACCCTAGAGATTCGTACGAGAACCCCCCACCTAACTTTTATAGCTTCTTTCTAGACCAAGCCGATGTCGGGCTGAAATTTCCTTTACATTCCGACCTACTCAGCTGAGCCAGTTAGAGCGTTTACCCTTAAACCAATTTCCTCCCAACGCGATCCGCTTCCTTGTTGGCTTTGTCATGATATGCCGAGACCGTCTCAGCAAACTCGACCCCGAACTATGCTTCTATTGCCTCTGGCTCAGGTCCCTTAACAACTCACCATACCTCATGCGCTGCAACAATGCTCGTTTCTTAGAGCAACCTAAGTCGAAGGTCCATAATTGGAAAAAAAAAATTTTACTTCGTTCGTCCTCCTCCTGATACCTTCGACTTCCCATCAGACTGGCTAGATGAGATGTCAGGTCAGCGCAAAAATTCGAAGTGGAACGCCGAATACGACACCCTTATCCGCCTATGGAATGCTCGCCCGCCCCACATGGTGAAGCTAACCACTAATGACGGGCTCATTCGGAACTTCCAGCAGTCAAGCTGTGCTGCTGATCCTATGGGTGACATAGGTAGGCCTCGGCGCCACGAGCTATCATCATATCACCTGCCCTTTAATTACTCGAATTATCTCTCTATGTTTAAGATATAATGTCCATTAATTAATTCAGTTACTGATAATCAAGAATTAATTAATTTATTATTATTTCACCGAAGCTAGCGCTCGTTCATCACATTATTACTATGCCGGAATTTAATCCACCTGCAGGGTTTAGTATAATAATCCTTCATGAACTCACTCCGAGGACATCATCAAGTTAAACGTACATGGTGACCGTAAATATCATAATAACACATCATACATGCAACAATATTATTCAAGACAGTAGGACTATTGATCCAGTTCAGTAAACCTCACCCATGTGAATCAACATAATATATACTGCATATACATGTCTATTTAATATCTTATGGGTTAAAAGAACACAGTAATTAACTGAGGCCTAGCTCATTTATGTCGATCGGTATAAAACGAATTGTTCCTCTCTGGGATCCTGTTCAATACATAAATGTACTAGTGCAACTAATTAGTCAAGACAAACTGTACCGTGGACACTACAATCGTTCACGATGGGGTGTTCATGTCCATCTAGGTTGTGAACCAATATTCTTATTTCGCAAGTGACTAATATAATGATCTTTGGTTCGCCCGATGACGACCCACACTATCAAATTGCAAAACAACAGAATGTAGAACTTGTTTAATCTAACATATTTCTCATTTACAATAAAGGGTAAAAGTGTAATATCATTCAAAGTCAAACTTTCTGTATATATAACACTAACAACCCCAACTACGTGTGGTCCTTATTCTATTAATATTCTTTCATATCTATTAGTTTGTCTTGTTAAACTGCCTAATTGGGTGACCAGCTCAAATCCCGTCGAGGTAGAATATTGCGTATATCGAGTTGGTGCGTCCTGTCCTTTTAGTCGATGTCACAACCAACCATACCTTCAAGTGGAATTTCCACCAGGCCATCCAAGGGCCCTAACTTGAACTGTCGGTGCCTCTTAAAGCCTTCAGTGCCATCCTCGAACCGTGGGCTCTTTGTTCCGTACTGTTGTTAAACCTCCATTTGACCTACATATGATTCTATTCGACCAGCTGGTCGAAATGTCTGGTCAGCCATGAGGTATCCTATAGCTCATGAAAACATACATTTATGTGAGTTTTCAAAGAAGGGAAAAACACGAAAAATATTCAGAGAGATAGAAAAAATATGTTTTCTAGTTCCACAAGGAATAGAATATGCTTGGTCTCTCTCCTTATCTTGAATTTTAGAGTGCGTGAGTTTTGAGAGGAAGAAGATTCGGTAGCTCATCTGGTGAAGGGATTACAACAGAAGACATTAAGGTCATGTGGCTTGATATTCATCCCGTTGACTGAAGAATTCGTCTTTGAGTTTATGATTAAATACTTTACGGTACAACATGTTAGTGTGTATAATAAAAGCTTGCCTATAGATGAGATTCACACTATTTATGTTGAATGAGAATTCATGTTTGGTTAAATAAAGTTCTATGTCATATTGTTTTGCATTTAGATACATGGTTCATCACGGATGGACAGAAGATCATTTATCGGTTAATTGCGAAATATAAATAATTGATTCACAACCTAGATTGAAATTGAAAAATTCATTGGAATGGTTGTAGTATAGGCGGTACAGTTATCTTGACTGATTAGCCGCACTTGTACACATTGGTGTATTAATTGGGTCGTAGAGATGAGCAGTTCATTTTATAATGATGACGTAAACGAACTAGGCCTCGGCTAACTTCCCGGTGTCTGGATCGCAATCCCGTCCGCTCACGCACGTGTCCCGCGACAACTGAGAAGGCCCGTTCCGCTGTCCAACAGACTTTGTGATCAGTCGATCTCCTCCAAAGGAATTCTACAACGACTCAGCGTCAACACAAATAACAAACCGTGAGCCTTCTACTTTTTCCTATAAATTCGCTGTGCATAGGTAATTTTGTAGTTAAATTTGTAACTTGCACATTATCCACGATCCTTATAAATCCCATTACAATATACATTTATAATCTAGTTTCCGTTGCGCATAAATTTATAAACGTAGATTTTCAATTGAGTATTAAGATTTCCACGTTATTCACCTAACCTAATATTAACAATTTTTAGCAAAAATGAAAGTTTACTAAATATGCTTTACTATTTTTGACATCCTACTTATTGGTAGTAATATTACCAGATAGCCGATACATTTAATAGAATTCACCAACCGCGTAAAAATAATTATAAAAATCCACCAACTTTGTATAAAAGTAATAAATAGAATGCTCCAGCTGCGTACAACTAAAAAATCCTTTAACGGCAAAAAGTTTATTCATGTAATATTATTTTTTGACCATATATAATTTTGTAAATATTACTATTTTTTTATAATTGGATAGGATTTTTATGTTTTATTTAGTTAGCTATGATTTATCTCATTCACATAAGGAATGAAACAATTATTAATTTTTTTAACCATTGTTAATATGCTATTTTTTTTTAGTACAAACCCACAAATTAAATAAAAAAAATAAGAAATATTGATTTTTATATGTTTTCTAAAAGAGGAAAAAAAAAATGTTCCCCACTTTATATATTTTTAACTATTAATAAATACCAATTAATATAATATTATATTATTTTATATTACATCAACTTCTATTAATGTATTTTTATCTTGTATCCCCACATAATATAGTCTTTCTAAAATTTGTTTCCCTACAACAATGGATAAATAGTAGTATTGTTTTAGCTATTTTTTTCATTTTCGAAAAAAATGTTATATGGAATCTAAAAGTGTAATAATTTTTTTTCCGACGCTGCATAAAATCGATTGAAGATTGCTGCATTAGATGACATTGCAACCACGCTTTATTGTAGGAATCCCGCATATCATCATCTTCTTTTGAAGCACATTTACAGAAGTTTTCGGCATTTATTACAAAATCCGTTCATCCAAAACGGCCCGCGACACTGCTTTGCTCTCCGTCTGGGCGCTGAACACGAAGATCACTATCCCAAGCGGCGGCGATCAATTCTTTGCTTGCTTGTTTGTTTCTCTTTTCAGGTTATAATAATCCATTCATCTGATTTCAAATTCAGTCGAGTACGAATATGTCAACTGTAAGTCTTTGCTTGATTAGCGAGCCTCGTGTGGTTCGCTTGGCTGCCCTTCAATTACTTCCATGGCGGTATTTTCTGCTGCTTCGAACGCCGTTGTGTTTGATAAGTACGTGTGTGTGTGTGTGTGTGTGTGTGTGTGTTCCACCGTTTTCGAGAAGAACGCTCTTTGCGAAAATGGTGGGAGTTGAAGTTAAAGGTGTTGTTATCTGTACTGGAGTTTGTTTCCATAATGTGATTGATGCAAAATATGTGGCTGCACTCGGATAGTGTCATTTTTGTTGTTAATTATGTTAAGCATATTAGTGAGGGTTCCTCTGCCAATTTATGAGCACGTTTGTGCTACAAAATTTCCTGAATGTTTATGCAACAGCTGGATAATACATTTTTATGTTGTTCTCCTGCGATATCATATAAATGGCCCCTGCATTTAAATGTACAGCTGATTTCTTTATTTCTTTCTTTTTTTTTTCTTGTGAACAGTAGTTATATTAGATTTACTTCTATGACTTTGTTAGTAATTTATTTTTTCTTTAATTTTTAAATTTTTTTTTAATTTTTTTTTTCTATTTCCCCCCCTTTTTTGTTGGATCTTTTTGTTTAGGATCAACCATTATTGCATTTCAGTTGTGTGCCGGAGGCTCTATCGTATCGTTGTTTTTTAAGTATCTAAATGATGTGTTGGGTTGCCACGATCATGCTTATGAGCATCAGTCACATATAGTTTTCGTAAGCATCTTATACCACAGAGCATAAACCCTTTAAATATATAAGCCCCTTTTTCAGTTCATTTCAACTCAGAGCATGAATAATGCAGTTTCAGATATCATTTTATCAAATGCAGCTGTGGATAGTATACATACCCTTCTTATAGTTCAAAACTGTAAAAACCTATCTTAGGGTAGTTTTTCTGGAAAGATCAATGTATACATGCCTTGTACTTGTGCGTGGAAGTCTCTTTCACTAAACTGTACAAGCTAGCCTATATCAGATTGCCCGTACCTATGCTGCTTTTTCTGTGCTATGCTGGTTTCGTAATCCTTTGCAAAGTAATGCTTCAGAATCCAGATGTACCAAATCCAAACATTCATTTGCCGGCTATAGCATGCAACACACTTTTTGTAGCTAATCACCTGTACACACAAATTCGCTATCTGTTGATTTTATTTGTTCATATAATTTGTGTTGTGCATGACCTCTTTGAGCCCATGACATAACACATTCTTGCTCTGGATTCCCTGAGGTTAATATGGATTCTGGGTTTTGATTCAGTTGACACTGATGGGACCAGTCAGAGGGAATCAAAAGAAAAGGAAAATGGAGAAGAAAACTGAAGAGAATTCTATGGGGTCTTCGGTGGAGAACTCAACCGACTGGTCAGATCTTCTAGCAAAGATAAATGCTGGTAATGATGAAAAGGCTTTCACTTTCTGTTTTGTTTGCAACAGTTCATTATGTAACAATTTCTTAATGGAATTGTGATGATACTGAATAAAATTCTATAATTGTAGAGACTTTAACGTTTACTTAGAAATCTTACTATTTCACCTAACAAGTTGCTTGGAAAAAAAACACATTTAGAACCGTGAACGAACTCTAATGGAGTGGTGATAAATTTCTTAAAGATGTAAAATGGGCTAGTGCTCTTGTTAAATGGACTGGATTCAGGTTCATATATTGTATCGTACTAATATGTGTGTTGTGACTAAGAGTAGAACCTGGAATTTAGCTGGGTCTTGCTTACTGTTTTTCGAATTGAAACTGATAAAAGATTGAAATGTCTGTGAATGGACTCTCATTGGTAACAGGAGTAGGGCGACTCAAAATGATTATACAACACATATATCACTGGTTGGGACAAACAAAGTTGCACCTTCGATCTGAGTAGTTAGTTCACTTATAAATGACTCGTGTTAGACTTTTTGTGGCTAAATGTCAATAGTGTCTAGGCATTGCATCGTTTGTGTGAAAAAGAATGCTCAACTGCTTATCAGGGGAGGATATTTTCTTTTCTTTTCTAAGCTATTTCATTTCAGTTTGGAGTGTCCATGCACAACTGCTCATGTACAATTTCCTACTGCTGGAAGTAAGTATCAGGCCCTGAATGGAATGTCCTGAGTATTGAACTTCCTTAGCTTGTTTTCTACTCTCATAAAAACTGAAATTTATCATGTTATGAAAGCTAACAAAGAAGAACCAGTAGAACGAAGGCTTCTCAAGTGATCCTTTAAATATCAAAGCTGAATGGCCAGAATAGGTGATGCTACGCTATACCTGACATTTCTTAAGAACCGATTGGGATGGCCTAGATCAGGAAAATAAAAAAGTTACACAGTTGCCCGTGTGTTATCTTTCTGATATCAGCTATAAAAGTAATATCGAGAGCATTCCTTTTCATTTCTGCTTGGCAAAACCATAAGCATGATAAGTTGCATGCTTCAATTACTGGCTGATTAGTTTAGAATGGGTGTTACTTAGGTTTTTCTTTAACTCTCTTGATTAACAAGAAAAGCAACAAGGATTAATGATCATACTGTCCATTGGGTTGCACAGATGTCTTAAAACTAGACAGTGGTGAAGGGTCTCACAAGTTCTGTATTATGTGTATATTTGTGAATTTCTGACAATGTATCATCAGCAGGCAATCCTTCTTCCTCTTCATCTCTAACGGACACCTTCAAATCCACATTCAAAGTCACCCTGAAGACGTTTGACTACATATGCTCGCTCGTGGGGGACCACATGATGACCAAGTCCCAGTTTTCCTTCTCAAACGGCAAACCCATCCCACTCACCCACCAGGTCGCCCTCTCCCTCCTCCGCCTCGGCTCCGGAAACTCCCTCATATCCATCGGGGAGTCGTTCGGGGCCCACCACTCCACTGTCTCCCAGGTTACGTGGCGCTTCGTGGAGGCCCTCGAGGAGCGTGGGCTCCGCCATCTCTGCTGGCCATCCTCCGCGCAAGAGATGGCGGACATACAAAGGAAGTTTGAGAGAATCCGGGGGCTCCCCAACTGCTGTGGTGTGATAGACACCACGCACATAACCATGTTGCTCACATCGTCCGACCCGGAGGCTGACTCGTGGCTCGACCGGGACGGGAACCACAGCATGGTCCTGCAGGCAATCGTGGACCCTGATCTGAGGTTCCGGAACGTGGTCACTGGGTGGCCCGGGAAAATGAGCGACTCTCTTGTTCTGCGGAGCTCGAATTTTTTCAAACTGTGCCAAAGCGGGGAGAGGCTGAACGGGGAGAGGATGAGTTTGTGTGAGGAAAATGAGGTGGGAGAGTATATAATTGGCGACTCGGGTTTCCCTTTGCTGCCTTGGCTTGTGACTCCTTATCAGGGGAAGGGGCTGAAGGAGAGGGAGTTGGATTTCAATGAGAGGCTTTTGGCTACTCATGTTGTGGCGAAAAGGGCGTTGACGAGGCTGAAGGAGGTGTGGAGGATGATTCATGGGGGTATGTGGAGGCCTGACAAGCATAAGTTGCCGAGGTTTGTACTCGTCTGTTGTATACTGCACAACATCGTTATAGACATGGAGGATGGGGGTTCCGACGAGATGCCTTTGTTGGCCGTTCACCATGATACTGGATATGGACAGGAGGTGTGTGAGTCGGTTGAGCAAGAGGGATTGATTCTGAGGGACAAATTGTCCATGTTTTTTTCTGCTACTTGAAACAGTTTTAGACTATGAGATTTTGCTGAATCACAGGAAACATATTATAGTTGGCCTTTTAGTTTTGTTATACAGTGAGACTGTACAATTTTTCAAGATTTACAACTCAATTTCCTACTAAAACACAAGGGGTTATAAATTATAGATTTGAAGGGTTTTCCGAGATAATTGTTTTTTACTAAAAAAAATAATATAAAACGTTATCACCAACTTAAAGATTTGTTAATGCAATTTTTATTTATTTATTTATTTAATTTTTTCCTTTATATCCCTGTAGATACCCTGATTCTCAGGGCTAGTTCTTGAGGATGACCCATGTTTACTTGAGTTTCAGTTTAAGACTCAACTAGTACTAATACACATGTACAATATGGGTATTGAGTTAATAAATATATGTGTCTAATACCAAACCTAACTCCAGAGCAAAAATAATATAAAAACAGCATCACGAAGCATAGATTTTCGCCATGTCAGCATTCGAAGCGTGAGAATCTACCACTTAGGCTCAACACGTTTTGAATTAATAGGCTCAACACGTTTTGAATTAATATATAGAGAGGGATGATTCGACACTACTAATAATACTTTTAGAGGGCACAAAATGAACACGAACGAGATATTCTGCCTGTGCCATCATTAAAGGATCTTTCACTATATTTTTATACTTTGACTACTGCTACAGGTGTGTGTAATTAACTGATGAATCACCACACCATTTGTTGTCGTTGGTACATTTTTTTAGGGAAGTGTTTCAAATTCAGGTCTTCCTTTCGCTAGTGCATTTTTGTTCTCCAGTTTCGCCACATAATAATTAATGATGCATGCTAGCTGACGATAGCAGTTGTAGTAAGTGGAGCTTACGTGCAAAATCTTGAATTGGCGTTGCTAAAATTCGTAATATCTAATTGTGAATTTTTTGTATGTTGTTTAACGGTACACACAAACTTGTGGCGGTCGTGAGCATTGGCTAAGAGCATCTCCAACCGTGAACATGAATTGTATTGTACGTGGTAATTAAATAGATGGTTTTGCATCCCATCCAGGTAGAACAAATAGATGTTTAAGTCCATAAAAACTCTCCAGTGGTTTATTTCTATTTCCATATTATTCATTTATTTTGTATTGTAAATAAAGAGAAAAAATAACTCATTAAGTCTAGAAGGACTTCTACATGTACAAGAACTTCTAGAATTATTGGTTCTCTTTCATGCCACATCATCATCAATAGATATAGAAAAATCACGGACCGAGAAGTTTTTTTTTTATTGAATTTCTTTTACAATCCTACGATTCACACTTGGAGATTCTTTAAATTTTTCTTGATTCTCTAAGTTTCTCCATATATAAATGAAGTTGGTGTTTCAAAACATTAGCTAAATTTGGAATGAATCAAAGTTTAAGTCTTTGGAGCAAATAACACTTAATTGCATACTCAATTTTTATTTCTATTTCTTTTTTCATAGAAAGACAAAAAGAGCTGAAATATGGATATTATATAATTTGTGAGAGAGAGAGAGAGAGAGAGACTAATTTGAATGATGTAAAACATTTGATGATATTAGACAAGTGACAACCAAGGATCGGAACTTTATACGGCACGATATAGTGTAATTTGCATCTCAATTCCGTTGTTACACTAACTTACAAAAGGATAATGTTCAAGGGAATTATCTATAGAGAACAACCATTTACTAAATATAGTAACAACAAAATTTGAGAGCATTTAATGAATATCTTATTTAGAAATTTTTTAAATCTATATATCTATATATAAAAAGGTTGATGTTAAAATTTTTTTTGGAAAGCTAAAATAATTGAGTCAAATGTTTGACTTACCACATTTGGAAAACCAATTCAAAGTTCAAAATTTGAGTTAGTTAGACCACCGTATTTATAAACTTGCTTGATGTAATTGTATATACAACTTAGATAAAATATTCAACAAAGATTCCTATTTTATTGGCAAGCAATTTGAAAGGGATCTACTTTGAAAATTTATATATATCTATGTTTGGTGTTTTGATTTGGATGAATTATGTCACTTGGAGATTTAATTTATGTTTTAAAATCTTATTTTTTTTTATGAAGACATTATTTGAAAATTTTGATTTGTACTGAAATATTATTTATTTCGATATTCAATTTTGCTATTCAAGCTTGCTAATAAAAATATTGCACTTAAATATGCTATAAAAAATTGTCCAAATTAATAATTACTTCAATTATATAATTATTATGTACACGACAAGAATATGATAAAATTCTAATGAAA
Source organism: Striga hermonthica (assembly GCA_902706635.1). Taxonomy (NCBI): domain Eukaryota; kingdom Viridiplantae; phylum Streptophyta; class Magnoliopsida; order Lamiales; family Orobanchaceae; genus Striga; species Striga hermonthica. The sequence goes on from CACSLK010009714.1 coordinate 3,083,690, forward strand.
ATTTGTGAAAATTTGACATATGCAAGAACATTCTTCAAACGCGAAAATTAGGAAGAACACATTTTTTTTTTAATATTTACCGTAATTTTGATAAAAAAAAAATGATCAGTGCTTATCTTACCAAATATTGAAGATATATTTGAATCTAGAACCCAAAATATCAAAATGTCCCCAATTTTTGAATGGTTTATTTAAAAAATATTAACATAAAAATTTAAAGGACATTATTCAACTAACCAATTTAATGCCATCTAAGGATCCCAAATTTGGATATGCAATAAATGGTCGTGTTTCAAACAAGGAAATTCGTAACAAACATAATCATTTTGGATATTCACACAAAGTTTATTTAAATATATCTATAGATAGTTATCTAAACACTCTTTGATCCTTGAAATGTGGTATTTCAAATATCCCAACTAATGTTAGTTATTTTAAATGATTATCATTATAGTATATCTATATATATTAAAAGCGGTTGATGAATAATTAAAAAATGAAAAAAAAAATAACTTTTTGTTTGAATAGTTTGACGTAGTTATTGAGGAAATTTTTTGAATAAAATTTAAAATTAATTTTTTTTTATCATTTTGCATGAAATTTAATTTCCAAAATTGTATGCTTAAATTGTCCTGCTTCTTTGGCTTTTTATAGTACACATAAATTGTAGGCCAAAATATTGTCAACTTTCTTTAACAATTTATGTAATCATATTATTTAAAAACAAGTATGTATCGATAATTTGGTTAAAAATTAAAATATATTTAAAAATGAACGACAACAATTTTTGGTATTATGTTTTAACAATAAATCTCAAACTACGAAATTAGTTATATACATTAAAAACATAAATCGAATATTGGCAGTACTTTATTTACATATAAAATCATCATGATGTTTAAAAAGTTTGTGTTAATCATTTCTCATCAAAAAATGAATTAATGGTGGAAAATAAATTTATTTTAAGAATTAATTTACTGATCGTGGTTATAATCTAGATGTTCAGTAATTGATTATAATCTAGACCTTCAGTAATTGATTCGTAATGTTGTAAGATAATATAAACGACCATACAAATACATTACTTATTTATTTGATTTATCAATTTCTTATTCTGTTAGGATGACATACTCGGCATTTTGGTAGGTGAGAGTATTTATATGATGTACTATTATAAATTATTTATAGTCACCGTGTCCCAGTGCGCTGATAAATGCTAATTTTCACAATTAAGTTATTTATTATAGTACTTATATATATTATAAAAGCGAAAAAATTATTATGTTTAAAAACATAATAACTGATATGCAAAATATCTTCGTTATATAGTAGCTCATTTGATCAATCAGGGTGATTGAATTAGGTGCTCGCTATTAGTTGATATTTGAAATAGTCCAAATACATGACAATTGATGTTAATCCCACGTGACCGGTTATGGTCAATGACACAACCGAGGCTGATCATGATTCCTGAGTGACTAATTATGTGTCAGTTTGACCATATCAAATCGATTATTGAACTAATTATCTTAATACTAAAAATACTTTATTAAAATAAATGTAATGTAGTTCATACTCCAAAAAAATTATATGAAGATTGCTTTTATTACAACATTTTCAAGGATTTATGAACACTTATATATTATTTTATTAATATTTATGTGAACGCAATGGTATTGCACTACATTTTTATTAATGTACTGTAAATCCAAGGTTCTCAGGAGAGGACAATTTTAAACCGACCAAGTTATTTATTCAATGATTTATTAATTGTATCAGAATTTGAATTATCAATATTTAAATATATATATAGTATTTTTTAAATAAATTTATTAAATATATTAATTAAATATATGAACAATTTAAACTTATTCAATGTTTAAACTAAATGATAAATATTTTATAAATATTCATTTTTAAATATATATTTTATTTATTTTAAAAATAGTTTTAAATATAAAAAATTTATTTAAAAAATCGTAACGATACTACCAATATGATCGACTGGTGTTGATTGATTCTATTGCAAATATTTTATACAATCGAACTGAACTGGTCGATAAACTGGATCCAGTCCATACAGTCGGACTGTTTGGTCCAATCCAGTTTTAAAAACAATAGGTAAATCATGATTAATGTTATTTATATATTTTATTGATAATAGTACAATCATAATATTGTTCCCCGTGCATCGCACAGGTCACGTACTAGTATATATATTAATTACTTTCATATACAAATTTCCAAATTGAATATGATCAAAAAAAATATTTCCTTGAATAAATTTAATAGCATTGCAATAACAAACTGTAATTTGATTTTTCGTGATTTATGTTGATAATATTTTAGCCAACATAAACATGAAAATAAATTTTAAGTCTTAACTATATTATTATTCTTGTTTTCACAAATGTTGACTTTCATCCTAAAATATTTATAAACAATCGTAACTTCTTAAATAATTTTCTCCTTCTAACTAATAAGGCGAAATCAAGTTATTGAATTAATAGTGTTCGATAATATTTTTTAACCTTTATTTAATTATATAAAAAATAATTATTTTTTAAGTTAAAATTATTTACCATCTAAGAAATAATGATCACATCATTAAATAATTTACTAATGGATGGGTAATAAAATTAAAATATATAAACTATTCTTTACATTTTCAACATTTGATTTATTTGTATATTATTGTCAACCATGACAATTTTATCATTCTTTTATGTTGTTTGTAATGAATTTATTGTAAAATATATATTTATATTGCAAAATACGTTAAATAAACTAATAAAGCCTTAGGATGCAAATTGAAAAAAACCTCTTGATTATGTAAGGGTTATTTATTTGGCAATTTGCTAAATCAATTTTTTTTTTAATTATTATGAGAAAATTATATTCTAAAAAACATGTGTGTGTATTTTGTAACTATTTATACACAATTTTATTTTAAATTTATTTACATAAACTAATTGAGTATTATATGGTGAACAAGAACAAGTATAATTTTTATCTTTTTCTTATATCAATGAAAAAATATATGCTTTAAAATAAAATTTATATTAGTATAACGTGTTAGTAGAATAACATAAGTAACATGTCAACTCTAACGCCCCACCTTGATTTAAGAAAATATCCGCGGCTAATCTGAAAATCAGGGTTTAATTTCTGAAAATTCGTTATTCGAATTTTAAAACAATTC
>CACSLK010009714.1:3155472-3170426 GCA_902706635.1 Striga hermonthica
CCTCGGTAGTGGTCACCTCTTGCTGCAAGGACTTCGGACTCTCTGGAATGGCAGCCGAAGTCGCGCTTGACCCCACCTCGGTCGATTTTTTACCAGTGTTTTTCTGGCCGGCAGTCTTCTTCACCAACGCACGAACATGATCTCTCCTCATGGCGTCGTTCAATCTTAAATCTCGACTCTTACCAACTTTGGACTGAAGATCTCTATTCGGAAACTTGCGCCTAAACTCCTTAGCTTCCTTGACAGAGCTATAGCCCAGAAAACCGAGGAGCGGATAATACACTGCATTTCGGCCATGGATAAACAAAGTTACAAAACAGTTGTTCTACACGTATGGAAAGTTCGACAAAATCACTACTAATTAAAATTCTCTTACCGGGGTCAAACTTTGATGTAGTAACTCCGAGAGATAAACCAGCAGCTTCAAGTTTCGAATCTACTAAGAGCTTGCAATAATCCCTATCTTCTTTATCCAAGCTGGCCAAGGTTATCAACTTTCCACCGAATTCCGGACTTAACTTCGGTTCTTTTTGCTTGGTCTCTTTTTCTACAAAGAGCAAAAGTTCCGACCTGTTAGTACACAGAACAACACCAAAATCAGGAAAGTATATCCGAATTGAAAAAAATAAAACAGACTCACTTGCTCCGGAATGAATAAACATGGGGATTGTCATCCCATCAATTCGGGGTTTGTGGAAGAAGCCCTCTGACTGCCACTCCCCGCCAATCCACAGCCACTCCTCCTGGAAGCCATGAAGACTCTCTGGGATCTCGGTTATTATTTCACCGACTTTAACGCCGTGCTGCGGTTTCGCTCCGGCAAAGAAGCAACAAGAGGACTCGGCAACCCTCCTCTTCGGACTTTGTTTAAAAAGAAAAATACTTCGCATTTCCTCGCATGATGGAAACCCCTCACCGTGCTCGTGCAGCAACACCATCAACCCGATTATCTTTTTCCAACTATTCGGGGTAATCTGACACAACGGTAACCCCCAACTTCGGAGGTATTCCGTAATCAAGTTCGGCAGCGGGAACCTTAATCCCGACCTCAAACTCTCCGCAAAGATGCCCACGCAACCCGGAGGTGGACTTGTTATTCTCTCCCCGAGATAAGGAGCGAAAATTTTCACCGAAGGAGGGATCCGCACCTGCTCTCTCAGCAACACAACATCAGCATCGGTCAAGATACTTGGTTCACCCACAAAATCGACCGCAGGATCGGGCCACTTCCTCACCGGTCTTCTCCAATGGGGGACCACGAGGTCGGCCGCGTTATGTTCTACGACCAGATCACCGTCCTCATCGTTCAACTTAATATCCAGATGTCTCACCAACGACGGGTCCCACCGGTGGTATTCAAAAGCCAATTCAACCAGTTCCGAATCGTGATAAACCTCCAACGGAACCGACTCAGTACTCGACGAACTTGCCACCGCCTTACCCTTACCCTTCGACGCCATCGCCCAACAAAATAAAATGCAAGAAAAATAGAGGAAGAATCGAAGAAAAAGCTTACCGCAAAGTCCGCAAACACTCAGTGCACAAGAAACAACTCTCGAGCTCGAAAGAATTTCCACAACAAAATTACTGGATGCAAAAGTCTGAGAATGAAAGCGCCAGTGAAGAAGACTCGATCAAATATCGCGAAACCCTATTTATAATTTCCGATTTATGACCGTTGGGGATCTTAATTAGGGGCGCGTCTAACCGACGCGACCCCTAATTCCAACCGGCGCCATCTCTTCGTCTGATAGACACCTACTGTTACACGTGGCAACCTATTAAAGTCGACCGTTACCTCATTTAAGATCATTACGGCGCGACCGTTCATTCTGACATTAAATCGTTGACCGTTACGACTATTCACATTCCTCTTGTCGCGACTGCCTGCAAATTACTCGAATTTTACCAAGTGTCTTCACCTCGGAATACAGTCTGCACTTCGAAACAAGCAACTCACTTCGGTTACCTCGGTCACGTCGGTCGAGAGACCGAAGATAACTCTCCGAAGACGATAAACACTCTGCCGTTGACTTTTTACCGATTCGGAGCCTCTAAATGTTTGGCAACATCGATGACCATCACTCCGTATGCCCACCGATATTGGGGGCCTCTCTGTTATCATCCGACTCGGTAAAACTTCGTTAAGAGGTTTTAAGCATCATGTTAAGAGAAATTAACTATTGACCCGATGTGATCCTCAACCACGTCGGTCCACACAGTGAACCGGTCCGAACTACCGAAGACCGAAATGACCAAGATCCACCGAGGTCTACTTAAACCGAGGTCTTCACCTCCACAAGCAGGTGACAAGGCGCCTACGCACAATCATCACGCCCTACGAGATTCGTCATCATTCATGTGGGACCCACTGCTCCAAACCGCCCACCAAAAGCTACTTTATACGAAAAGTAGTACACAAATCCCAATGTATCCACCTAAAAGTTACTATAAATAGCGACCCTATGACATTTGTATGGGGATCCCCAAATTCATAAAACATGAAACACGTAAAAGCCCATCACGGCTCTTCACCTCGGTTCACCTCGGACCGGGGCCATTGTTGAGTTATTTCTACATGCTTTACGTCCAAACCGTTCATAATTACCATCTTAATCACTTGTTACATCGTTGTTAGAAGTCATATAACAACATACATAACGCTCATTTGATGAATGATCAAATTCATGAATTGGATCATGAACCAAATGTGCTAAGTTACTTCAGCCCACAAATGAACTATTTTAGCTTACTGTCCATATGCTCTCAGTTTTTTTAATGAGTATTTCTAGGTGGTGTTGCTCAATGGATATACAAACAAGACTTCTAGTTAAGGAAAATGTCTTGACATCCACCTTGCCTAATCTCATAACTCATATGAGTGGCAACAACCTAAAATTCATACAGTCTTAACAACGACTACCGGTGAAATAGCTGATGCATAATAGATGTAACGCCCCGTTCGAATATGCGAATTTATGTGAATATATGTGGATTATTTGAGATCTTTATTATTTTTTTTTTGTCCGAAACGATAGAAATATTATATATCAAAATGCACAACAGTGCAATAAAGCAGCCCAAGGCTGAATAATACAACTCGGAACTAAAAACTGAGAGAACGGATCCAAATGACCGCCTAGAACCTCGCTAGCCACGCTAGAAAAAACACAAAACACAAAACTAAAAACCAACAAAACACCAACTAAGATCGCTCCCCACAGGAGAATAGATACGCCCCCCAAGAGGGAATCAGAACCGGGGCCAACGGCCCAAACCTAAAAAACAAGACCAAAAAATACAAACACAGACCCAAACACTGACTCAAACCAGATCTTTATTATTATTATTATTATTATTATTATTTTCCAATTTGATATTATTATTATTATTGTTATTGTAAATGCTAAATGCCTAATTACAATTAATTGTCTAATTGATTGTTATTATTATTATTATTATTATTATTAATATTGATATTTATGTTAAATGTCTAATTTGCCTAATTGCTAATATGTGTTTTAAATGTTTATTAATTAATAAATATTATTATGTGTGCATTATATATATTATTCAGTTTAATCTATTTTCGCGATCGTATTCGAACTATTTTTCCAAGTGAGTCTTAAGTTTAATAATCGGCCCAATCTATCGGGAATATTTTTGGTCCACTCGGATATTTATTCACAGCCCATATGCTATGGTGTTTAAATGGCCCAATTTGATATCCTATTGTTTCTGGGCCCAATCACGATATTAAAATTTGGCCCAAACAAATTGATCACTCAACTTTCTTCTCCAAAAGCTTGCGACCGAGTCAGGCACGATTCAAAATTTAGGTGAGATTTTCAAGGGGATAATTGGCACGTTCTCCACCTCTCTCTCTCGCCATATATTTCCTCTGATTAGAACCAGTAGTCATCTACCTCTCCTTCTGTTATTTCAAATATCTATCGCAGCCAGTTTCAAAAAAAAAAAAAATATATATATATATATATATATTTTGTGAACCTGCAATTTCTGCCGCTGCACCATCTTCTTCGGACTTCACTCCATTTGCTGGCGTCCTCTCATCGCAACGGCCGCCACGCCCTGACCAGCACCGACGAGCCTTAGCCGCGAGATGTGTTCCCGCAACCGCAGTCGTCTGTTCCGAGAAGCCATAGCCACCGTCTACTTGTGCGTGTTCAATCACTGGAGCTTCTCACAGTAGTCTTGCTCGTCGTTTTTCATCGTGAGGAACCTGTTAGTTTCAAGTAGGTTTTGTCCAGTCCCCGTGTTCGAGAAGCCCAAGTCCCAAGTTCCGCTGGCCCGTATTTCCACGCTATTCGGTCCGTTTCCCATCCGATAACTCGTAGTTTCCCAAAGACGGGTAACTTATTCGAATCCTCTCGTAATTCCGGTTGTTTTCATATATTACATGATAGATATAGATATCTTATGGACTATCGAATTCCTGTTTGAAATCGGATTTTTGTTTGGTTCGTCATTGTTTGTTGAATGTTCGTATATTCAAGGATTTTCGGGGATGATTGGAACCCTCAATTTCATAAACGTGAATACCGTTATGTGGCTGTGATAAATACATTTAAGTTCGGAGTCTCGTTCTGTTATTTCGAGCCTTTGTTAGGTTGTTCCGGTCGTTCGAATCCCCGTCATTTATTTTCTATTATTATTTTTGATTCGATTTTTGATTCAAAAACCCGTTTTAAAAATATTCCAGGAACCCTGGAAAAATGTATGTTCAATGATGTTATAAGTGTTCGAACACCCTCGTGAAAATTTTGTTGAAACTCAACCTGCATTACATCCCTGTTCGATAGATGCTGTTTCTGTTTTCTGTTGTCCCAAGGTCCTGTCTTGAATATATGGCAAATGGTTTCAATTATAGTTGCAAGCAGCCTTTGGCGCAGTGGTTTACTCTGCTCATTTCGTGAGTAAGGTGAGGGGGTAGAAACCTACCCCCAGAAGAAGCTATCTTATTTTGCTGATTTTTCATTCCAGGCCAATTACTTGATTTCGGCCCAATTCCTGCTGTTGCTGCCGGGGCCCAAAATTCCGCGGCCCAATCCCCGTGTTGGGCGGCCCAGAGGCGCTCAAAGCCCAATTTCCTGACAATTTCAGTCCATTTGGCCTATTAAGCCATTTTTGTGTTTGAGTAGTCCGTTTTTCGTACCATTTTCAATTTTAAAAATATTCTTTTTAAAATGATAAAATTTTGGGAAAAATTATTTAAGTCCCGAGACTCCAAATTTTATCATCCGAGTCTTATTTTTCAAAAATGAGAGAGTTCCAAGTCCTCGAAAAATCCGATTAAAACCCTTAAGACTTAATTTTTATTAAGTATGGGTTTTATGTTAACTTCGAGTAGTGAGATAGATTATTGATATATTATCTCGCTTAAATGTAGGTGTTTGAGGAGTCGAGCCCTCATCCTACGTACTTGTGAATGTGTGCTATTTTCTACCGAGCTATCCAGGTGGGTTTATTTATAAAATTGTCTATGCTGGAATAGTGAAATTGTTTGCTTACTTGGGTATGATCAAAGTATGAAATGTGAACATGTAACCTTCGGCGTGAGCTGTACCGGCCGTCGAGTGGTATCCCCGTGGTTATAGAACGTACCCGATGGGTAGTCTCCTTTATTAATGTATTGCAGACCTTGGCATGAGCCTTGGTCAGTGATGGATTTCCTGCCTAAAACCCTCAGGGTTGGCAGACCTGTCTAATACCCTCGGGGTTGACAATGAATTTCCCGTCTAAAACCCTCGGGGTTGACGGATGATTCTCCCACTTTGGCAACGTTAGAGTTCCCGCGAGGAGACGATACGTGAACCAAATGTAGTCTATTCTGATAGATGTGCACATGAGATATGTAATGGACTCTGGATAGGAGATGGGAAAGATTTGATTGTCTATGTTCATACTTGTGACCATGCCATATTTACTTTCTGTACCCATTTAATATAAATGTTCATTGCATAGTGGTGAGCACAACGGAGTCCATCTGTGCTCATCCCCACCTGCTCTTCATGGATGCAGGATGAGCCGGCGGCTGCTTGGCGGTGAAAGACGAGTGGTGGTCGTTTATTTGACCAGATCTTATTATGTAGCTTCCGCTTTGCTATATATAATATGGTTACTTTTGTCATTATGTTGAACTTTGGATTATTTATGATTTGAGAAATTTGAATACTGGTTTCGAGAGATGCCCCGTTTGCTAATGATTGATTTCGAAACTTTGTTTAGAACCCTGTGAGGGTGGTTTCGATTTGACTCCGGATAATTGATGATGTTTAAATTACTTGCGAGTAATTGATAGTTCGTAAATGTTGTTTATATGTCGAGTAACGCCAAGTGATTTATGAAAAGAATTTCAAAAAATTTTCGTTGACTTTTTGAAAAGCTTTTGACTTTTGTCAAATAAAAGTGGGGCGTTACAGTATGGTATCAGAGCGGGTCTACGTTTCTGTAGACTGCTTAAATTTGAATTATGTGCATATATGATTATTTGAGTTAAGCATCGACCACTCGTGTTCGTCATGCCGCGCCGCTAAAGGTTTGTAAGTCATAAGTATCACTAAGATCACTTTTGAAATGTTTGCTATTCATGATTGCTTATGTATGTGCTAAATCGGGGCTTAGGATCTATCCACCTTTAAATGCGAACTCTAGTGTTTAATGGCGAACTCTAGACTTCTAGTATATTGATTATATTGTTTGTTATGTGTTCGGCTTATTCAATGTAGATGTATGAATACTCGCAACAACCGTAACCGTCAGGCATCCCCGCAACCTTCTCCGCCCCGTCAGCACCAGGCCCCTCCGGCCATGGATCTTACTCAGCTTATCATTCAGTTTCAGAGGATGAATGCACCAACCTTTGCGGGGACTGAGAACCCTACAGCGGTCCTGGAGTGGATCAAAGAACTGGACAAGATCTTCGTTGTACTTCCCCTCCCTGACCGTCAGCGGGTATCCCTTGCAGCTTACCAGATGAAGGAGGATGCTTCCGACTGGTGGATTGACCACTGGGCTCAGAGGCCAGAGGCGGAGCTCCATGCACTCTCTTGGGAACAAATGAAGATGATGGTGCGTAGCAAGTTCCTTCCCCAGAGCTTTTTGGACAGAATGGAGCATGAGTTTTACCAATTGCAGCAGGGCAGCTCCACGGTGGATGAGTATATCCGCACCTTCACCCGCATGTGCCTTTTTGCGGGCGACGCAGTGAACACCGATGCCAAGAAGGCCCGTAAGTTTCTCAAGGGGCTCAACCAGAGGATCCGTGAACTGGTGGGAAGTCACGGACTGATGTCCTATGCAGATACCGTGAGTCGGGCTCAGGAGGTCGAGAGCTGTCTCATTCCGTTAGCTCCAGTTCCTTCTTATTATCATGCTTTCCAACCGTCTCAGACCGTTGTCCAGCACGCTCAGCCCATCTCATCTGTGCAGCCCAGTTCTAGTTCGGGCAAGAGGAAGGCAGATTCCTATCGGGATAACCGAAAGGAAAAGCGTGGAGCACAAGATCGCCGCGATCCCCACCCCATAGTCCAGGCTCAACACCCGAAGTGCACCAATTGTGGCTGTCGCCACCCCGGACAATGTCGCTATCAGCAGAAGGTTTGTTTCACTTGTTTGCGCCCCGGTCATTTCCGCAATGAGTGCCCCGAGGCTTGACCGCAGCAACAACAGCCGCAACAGCAGCAGCTGCCATGACTGCCTCAGCAGTAGTGAGGCTAACCATGGACTCGTGAAGTCGTATCAACCTTATTTTTATTTTCTTAGTTTTGCTTTTCTTGGAAACTTTGCAAGCCTTGTTTTATTTCCTTTCGCTTGGCATACTATTTGGAATAGCGTTTGAGACTCCGTTATGTTCAATTTCAGTACTTTGGAATCTTCTGTTGCTTTCTCTTCCGTTGTATGAGATGGGATTTCAGATAGAGTTAAATATTTTAATTCTTTTATGATCCTTATCTATTCTCGTAAATTGAGAACCTTGTGTTGTGATGCCCCTAATTCAGTATGAATTAGAAGTCGAGAAGTGTTGTTCCACCTTAAAAGATTTTGAGAATCTTTTAAGGAGGGTAGTCATGTCTGGTACAGGCACATCGTGGAGTGCAGAGCCACTTTCACTTTTGATGTTCGTTCATTGTAATCTTTGGAAGCTCATTTAAGACTGCTGGCACGGCTAGCTTCTTGACCGAGAGCTGACGTGACGGCCGACACTGTTTGTTGGAAGAGTCGAATGAGCTAAGCGTTTCATTACTCGGTAATGACCGCTGGGATTGATATCCTGGTTAAGGAGCCGATCTTCACTTTTTTTGGGAAGTTTTCCCGACCTCTATCGTTGGTTGTTCAGTAGATATTGTGTTGATTTATGAAGATGGTGGACTTGGAACTCGGTTTATGCCTTATAAAGTTTGACACCCTTGAAATCGCTGAAATTGTTTTGTACCTATTGGAATCATCTTTGGTTGAACCCTAATTTTTTGTAGTTTGGGATATTTGTGTAAAACCATTATTCTTTTTTATTACCTTTGAAATTATAAACCGGGGTTTGAGAATTTCTTGTCTGTACCTCAAACCGAACACCGACCATGGCTGGGTGTAGCCACGCGAAGTGGTTGTCGAGCATGCACGCCCATGCTGAGAGACGTAAGGCCAACTGCAGTGGCCGACCGTTGACTCGCACGAGAGCTGCCGCCGCCATCACCGAATTCCAAACTCCCCAGGCCAGTGCGTACGACCAACTCGTTTCTGTACCAAAGATGTTGGGTAACCTCTTGAATATTGTCCTTTGAACCTTGAACCGAGAGCTCGAAGTTCCACTGACTCGATGTGTGAATTTCTGAAATCACTTAATTCTCGATTAAGTGAGTGTTGTTAGTTATTGCTTAGCCGCAGAGGGATGTCCCTCGAGCTGGCAGGAATTTGAGGTGCTTCATTGTCGAGCAAAGTCTCGAGTCTCGATTGGAGACTATGTGCTCACCGTTGAAATCATGTTGGTACGAATGTCTTCCTAAAAGTCGCACCCGATGGGTGTGGTTCGCTTCGGGAAGAAGAGAGAAGCTTCGGCCTTACTATATCGGACCCTTTCAGACTCTCGCAGAAGTCAAAGACATGGCCTACCGGTTAGCTTTACCGCATGTGTTGTCGAAGTGCATGACCCCAAACACGTGGTGGACTTCGTCGAGTTGCAGGTCGAGCGCGGCCTTACCTATGAGTAGGTACCGGTGTTCGTAATGGACCAAAAGGTTCATCAGCTGAGGACCCGGGCAATCGATCTCGTCGAGGTGCAATAGAACTGGTACGGCAAGTCCGAGACAACTGGGGAGACGGAGACCGAGACTAGGAGGATATATCCGAACTTCATGTTTGATGTTGTATTATAGAGTTTGGATGTTTTGTTTTCAAAATCCGAGGACGGAATTCCTTTTAAGATGGGTAGATTGTAACGCCACGTTCGAATATGCGAATTTATGTGAATATATGTGGATTATTTGAGATCTTTATTATTATTATTATTATTTGCCAATTTGATATTATTATTATTATTGTTATTGTAAATGCTAAATGCCTAATTACAATTAATTGTCTAATTGATTGTTATTATTATTATTATTATTATTGATATTTATGTTAAATGTCTAATTTGCCTAATTGCTAATATGTGTTTTAAATGTTTATTTATTAATAAATATTATTATGTGTGCATTATATATATTATTCGGTTTAATTTATTTTCGCGATCGTATCCGAACCATTTTTCCAAGTGAGTCTTAAGTTTAATAATCGGCCCAATCTATCGGGAATATTTTTGGTCCACTCAGATATTTATTCACAGCCCATATGCTATGGTTTTTAAATGACCCAATTTGATATCCTATTGTTTCTCGGCCCAATCAAGATATTAAAACTTGGTCCAAACAAATTGATCACTCAACTTTCTTCTCCAAAAGCTTGCGACCGAGTCTGGTACAATTCAAAATTCAGGTGAGATTTTCAAGGGGATAATTGGCACGTTCTCCACCTCTCTCTCTCTCTCTCGCCATATATTTCCTCTGATTAGAACCAGTAGTCATCTACCTCTCCTTTTGTTCTTTCAAATATCTATCGCAGCCAGTTTCAAAAACAAAAAAAAAAAAAAATATTTTGTGAACCTGCAATTTCTGCCGCTGAACCATCTTCTTCGGCGACTTCACTTCATTTGCTGGCGTCCTCTCATCGCAACGGCCGCCGCGTCCTGACCACCACCGACGAGCCTTAGCCGCGAGCTGTGTTCCCGCAACCGCAGTCGTCCGTTCCGAGAAGCCATAGCCACCGTCTGCTTGTGCGTGTTCAATCACCGGAGCTTCTCACAGTAGTCTTGCTCGTCGTTTTTTGTTGTGAGGAACCTGTCAGTTTCGAGTAGGTTGTGTCCAGTCCCCGTGTTCGAGAAGCCCAAGTCCCAAGTTCTGCCGGCCCGTATTTCCCCAATATTCGGTCTGTTTCCCATTCGATAACTCGTAGTTTCCCGAAGACGAGTAACTTATTCGAATCCTCTCGTAATTCCGGTCGTTTTCATATATTACATGATAGATATAGATATCTTACAGACTATCGAATTCATGTTTGAAATTGGATTTTTGTTTGGTTCGTTATTGTTTGTTGAATGTTCGTATATTCAAGGATTTTCGGGGATGATTGGAACCCTCAATTTCATAAACGTGAATACCGTTATGTGGCTATGATAAATACATTTAAGTTCGGAGTCTCGTTCTGTTATTTCGAGCCTTCGTTAGGTTGTTCCGGTCGTTCGAATCCCCGTCATTTATTTTGTATTATTATTGTCGATTTGATTTTTGATTCAAAAACCCGTTTTAAAAATTTTCCGGGAACCCTGGAAAAATGTATGTTCAATGATGTTATAAGTGTTTGAACACCCTCGTGAAAATTTTGTTGAAACTCAACCTGCATTACATCCTTGTTCGATAGATGCTGTTTCTGTTTTCTGTTGTCCCAAGGTCCTGTCACGAATATATAGCAAATGGTTTCAATTATAGTTGCAAGCAGCCTTTGGCGCAGTGGTTTACTCTGCTCATTTCGTGAGTGAGGTGAGGGGGTAGAAACCTACCCCCAGCAGAAGCTATCTTATTTTGCTGATTTTTCATTCCGGCCCAATTACTTGATTTTGGCCCAATTCCTGCTGTTGCTGCCCGGGCCCAAAATTCCACGGCCCAATCCCCGTGTTGGGCGGCCTAGAGGCGCTCAAAGCCCAATTTCCTGACAATTTCAGTCCATTTGGCCTATTAAGCCATTTTTGTGTTTGAGTAGTCCGTTTTTGTACCATTTTCAATTTTAAAAATATTCCTTTTAAAATGATAAAATTTTGGGAAAAATTATTTAAGTCCCGAGACTCCAAATTTTATCATCCGAGTCTTATTTTTCAAAAATGAGAGAGTTCCAAGTCCACGAAAAATCCGATTAAAACCCTTAAGACTTAATTTTTATTAAGTATGGGTTTTATGGTAACTTCAAGTAGTGAGATAGATTATTGATATATTATCTCGCTTAAATGTAGGTGTTTGAGGAGTCGAGCCCTCATCCTACGTACTTGTGATTGTGTGCTATTTTCTACCGAGTTATCCAGGTGGGTTTATTTATAAAATTGTCTATGCTTGAATAGTGAAATTGTTTGCTTACTTGGGTATGATCAAAGTATGAAATGTGAACATGTAACCTTCGGCGTGAGCTGTACCAGCCGTCGAGTGGTATCCTCGTGGTTATAGAACGTACCCGATGGGTAGTCTCCTTTATTAATGTATTGCAGACCTTGGCATGAGCCTTGGTCAGTGATAGATTCCCTGCCTAAAACCCTCGGGGTTGACGGATGATTCTCCTACTTTGGCAACATTAGAGTTCCCGCGGGGAGACGATACGTGGACCAAATGTAGTCTATTCTGATAGGTGTGCACATGAGATATGTAATGGACTCTGGATAGGAGATGGGAAAGATTTGATTGTCTATGTTCATACTTGTGACCATGCCATATTTACTTTATGTACCCATTTAATATAAATGTTCATACCATAGTGGTGAGCACAACAGATTCCATCTGTGCTCATTCCCACCTGCTCTTCATGGATGCAGGTTGAGCCGGCGGCTGCATGGCGGCGAAAGAAGAGTGGTGGTCGGTTATCTGACCAGACCTTATTATGTAGCTTCCGCTTTGCTATATATAATATGGTTACTTTTGTCATTATTTTTAACTTTGGATTATTTATGATTTGAGAAATTTGAATACTGGTTTGGGGAGATGCCACGTTTGCTAATGATTGATTTCGAAACTTTGTTTAGAACCCTATGAGGGTGGTTTCGATTTGACTCTGGATAATTGATGATGTTTAAATTACTTGCGAGTAATTGATAATTCGTAAATGTTGTTTATATGTCGAGTAACGCCAAATGATTTATGAAAAGAATTTCGAAAAATTTTCGTTGACTTTTTGAAAAGCTTTTGACTTTTGTCAAATAAAAGTGGGGCGTTACAGTAGATCTCACCCTTTTTTAGTCTACTATTTCAAAACAAGTCTTGCTCTAAACTCTACACGATTTCACTTATCTCTATGACTAAATTTTGCTTCGCTTCGTTTGGGAAAGCTTTAGCATTTTGATGACCAGGTCGAGGAGAAAACAGTGAGACTCAACGCCAAGGAAAGGGTTTCCAGAAAAAAGATACTTTTGAGAATGGTTAGATTTCACCCAATGGCCTTTACGCCACTTGGTGATTGTATAATATCCCAGATGTGATTACAGTCATAGACCCTGTAATATCCCGATATTTTATCGGTATAAATTATGTTTTAGTTCTGATATAATAATGTTATCGTTTATTATTTCCGGAATTAATCATTTTCAGCCGAGACTACCGAAATTTATTTTCGACGTACCGTTGACGTTCGAAATAATTTTGGTAATTAAGTATTATGTCTAATTAAATGATTAAACATAAAAGGTGATTAATTGGTATTAATCCTTAAGCTTAACCCTAAGAACCGTGCTAAGTTCTCTTAAGGGAAAGCAAAAGCCGTGAAATATTAAGGCAAAATTTCTCAAATTTTTTTTCAAAGGCCGTAAGCCCCTTAGCAAGAGGGAAATGAGTTTCCTTTCTTTTTAAATATGCCACGTGTCAACTCAAGAAGGTGATTAGTCATTCAAGGGCTCATCAATTGCTTAACAAGTGTCAAGGAGGGAGAAGGCCACGTCAAGGGCACATCACACCATCTCCCCCACGGCTATACATATATAAGTTTGAGATGAGTAAATTTTCCCCACTTTTCCGAAGGTATATGCAGTATATTATCCCTTATACGATCAGCCTTATACCATTTCCTTCAGCAGCAAATAACTCCATTTAATCCCTCATCTCCTCATAGTATTGCACGGCAAATCGAACGGCAAGTCGCACAAGCACGGAGTAAGAAGAGCTTGAGCAATTGGGGTGTTTCGATCGAGTAATCGAAGAGGTAACTCCTTCCTCAGCCTATATTCATGTTGATAAGGTCATGTTAAGGTTAAATGTTCGAACTATGTGCGAGAATTTCTAGTAAAGCCGTGCTTAAGTTCGAATATGCTTAAGTAAGATTATGACCAAATTACTTTCGTTTTACCCGGCAACTCCCGAACTATTAATGTCTAATCATTCAGTTTAGCTATTTCATGTTCATTAAGTTCAGATTAGTCGAAGCAAAGTGAGGTTTTGTCGATGAAATGGCCCAAGCCGTCGCTAGCGCCTACCGCGCGTGGCCTCGGGAAGCCTCGGGCCGTGTCTTGTTGCCTTCAGACCGGTTTATGATTTTAATGACATTTTCAGTTAAATTTCCGGGATTATTTCAGTTCAGTAAATTCATGTCCAATCAGTTCATGTTAAGTCAGTTCCGGTTATTCCGGTTAAGTTTAAATATCATGTCAGGTTTAATAGAGCATCTTAACGAAATTTATCAGTTAAGTTAACAGTCTGAGCATAGTCATTAGTAATTGTTTATATTATTTTCAGTTTGATCAGGCATCAGCACTACCGTTCAGTTCAGCAGTTCAGGTGGGGACTCAGACTAAGTACTACATTGATTATAATTACGGTACCATGTTTGAGGTATGTATTTCAGTTGAGGTATCCGCTCGGAATGGTCGCCGGTCCATTCTGGGTTCTAGTGGCCCTAGTCTGCCCACTAGAGTGTGCACATGGTGTCCGGCTTTGCCGGCAGATGAGGTAACGGTCAGGGTCACGTTTGCGTGACGATTTCAGATTCATGTTCATGTTATTACCGGCTTGAGGTTGAGGTTGAGGTTATGTATATACTGATATCATGATGTTGTTATTATTTTCAATGCTTACATTAGTATGAGTTTCCACGGAGCACAGTGCCATAGTGCTCATTTCCCACTTTTATCATGTTTTTCAGGTCAGGATGTCGGGCCGGGAGCGTGACGTGACGGAGGCTTCAGGATATTTATGTTTTGACTGTATATGTATATTGATGATTACGCTTCCGCTAATGATGTTTTGATGACTTTTGACGATGTCTTGATGACTTTTGACGTACTTATGTTTTGACGATCTGTTGGGAAACTTTAAGATTTCAGTAACCGGATGATTTTCTTAAAAAAAAAATTAATTAAAATAACGGTTTTCCAAATTAAGTCACGTTTCTAAGGTAGCATCCCTAATCAGTTTTCGCAAAGTAAAAAGGGTTTTATTTTTAAATAACTTTGCGAAATTATCGCACTCTGATTTAACGATAAGGAGGGGTGTTACAGACCGTAAATCAGAAATCATCAAAACTTTTCTAAGATTATGCATCCTTACCACGGACTGCCTCATTGTATAATAAGGGTTCAAATCAAGTTTACTAGAGATTGTCTCTTGTTAGAGATTGAGTTCAACGACTCTCTCGTGAACAAGAATCTGTGGGGT
>CACSLK010009714.1:3203952-3219128 GCA_902706635.1 Striga hermonthica
CCCTTTCACGAGGAACAATAGAAACACTATCAAACTTTAAGTGTTTTCATTAATATTTGGAACGTTTCTCGGTATATGCCATGCCTTAAAATTTAATTCCTCTATTGTTTTATAAATTGATTTTGTTGTTGTTCTTAGATGTTCAATGCGAGTTTGAGCAGCATGCTGGTTGCAAGATGAGTCAGCCGAACAACCACATATGCTTTAAGAATGGGAAAAAAACATCCACGTGATAGTTCAGGAGCTAAGAATCACTCAGATGTCATGTTATGTGATGCTATAAAAATTGTGGCTGAGCCCGCCTATAAATCAGAGCGCCTTCCTTGTTTAGTCTGCTATATGTTATAAGGTGCCGACTTATTTGATGCCTTCAAGCTTTTTAACTGTACAACTGCTAATTGGATATATTATTGGGTGAATTGTCTTTTCCAATATTTAAATGTTTGTTCTCTTTATTGAAGATTTTGTAGTTTTTATTCTCTTCCCACATTTTTTTTTTTACTTTTTAAAATCTTTTATTCTCTTACCACATTTTTGGCCTTTGAATGCAAGTTGACTATTTTATTTTTTGTTAGCAATTACCTTTATTTTGTTCTTGTTTTGTTTTTCTTTATTTACTTTATATACCACACACACGACATTCGATGCAGATTACTAGGTGCAATCTACATGCCGAGTGGCATTGAAGGAATTACATTGCTGCATAAAGTCTCAAAAGGTAATTTTATAGACCAATTAAGCTTCATATCCTCTATTGCAAATAGAGCTATAAACGAGTTGGGTCTCGAGCTCTTGATACTCGAGTTGAACAAAGTGACCAAGGGTTCCCCCTTACTACACCTTAGGATGATTTAATTTGTCCACCTTGAATAAATGAATATTAATGAGCCAAACTCGAGCATTGACAAGTAGAGCTAAACTAATTTTCAGAAATTATGTAGATGCGTCGAGCCAAACTGGGTTAAGTGCGGCACAGTTTGTTTAACAGTTCAATTTGAAAATGCACGACACTCTGAATTTGTACCTTTGTAGGTGGAAACTTCACTTCTCAATTTCCCCTCATGGGCAGAAATAGTTCCAGAACCTCTGGGTATTGTCTTAGTCATATCTAATTCGATCTTTCCATTTTGTATGTTTGTTATCCTAATTATAATTGTCTTTCAAGTGTTAAAATTTTCATCTCTCATATTTTCCTGCAGTCCCAAAAAGGACACAAATAACTATTTTTTTGTGGCTTTTTTGGTATAAATAACTAATAAGCACTTGTTACTTGTTACGACTTACTCTAAATTCAATTCCATTTTCTGTGCAGTGTTGCCACTTACTACCGTCATTGACTCATTGGAGCTTTAGCAGCTGGTAAGGTCGTGCCCTTGAAGCCATCTAGGTGGTGCCCGCAACAACCTCCTTGCTCTGGAGAGTGTCTTGACACTTGAGCTGTTATAGTTGTCGAGGGTGTTGTGCCTGAAGCAACTTCATTGCTCGAGAAAAAATGGGACAAGATTTCTTCACAGGTATATGACAATCATAAAACCCATCTCTCCAGTATTTTTTGTTCCCTTGAGTTCGTTGTGTTGTTTTAGAAAATTTTGGAATTTATATAATTAAGCTGCATATTTTTCTTCTTCTTTTTAGTTTTTGTCTTCCCTTAATTTGTTACTTCCCGTGATAGAAATATAACAGTATCCTCTACTAATATTGAAGTTTTATTATAGAAATGAACTTATTTGTTGCGCAACTTCTATTGTTTTACTCGAAAAACTTAATGATATCGAGTAACTTAATGAGTAACGTACAGAAAATGGGAAGGTAGGACGCGTCGTCTCAAATGCTGTTGCAAAGCATGTTACGCCCATTGTTTTGGAGCTTGGCGGCAAATCTCCTATGGTGGTTGACACAAATTAATCTGAAGGTAAAATTCAAAGCTTTTTTCTATTGTTGTTTCTTTTTCTTTTTTTCCCCATAACACAAGCAGTTTTAGAAAAACTTTAAAAAAATATAAGGTTGCTGCGAATAGGATAATTTTGGGCAAGTGGGCATGCTACAGTAGACGAACCTGTGAAAACAAACATGTATTTCACTCGATTCTATTCACTTTCTACAACTCGCTCAATGTTGGGGAATTGAGTTGTGTGTTTCCATTCAGTTGCTTTGAGAGGAGCATTGGTTATGCAGAAGAAAAATGAAAAGAAAAAATGTAAACCCTGTTTAGATGATGCATGATGTCTTTTATAACAATATTTTTCTTACCACGCTTCAAATTTATCTAATAAATCGTTCAAAATTTCTTTCGGGAAGTATGTGAATGATTATGATCGCACCATTGTTCTTTCTACATGTTATGCAGGTTATTACGAAGCAAGCGGGTCTTAAGGTACAGGAGAATGTTGTAATGATATGCATACAATATTTTAGTTTTAGTTCTTATGTTTACATTCTAATATGGCTTTTCCAATATAAACATGTTCCATTGAAACGATTGAAGGGTGTTGCTATAAAGTTATTCTAAAGGTGGTGGATACTCATCCGACCCTTGCAAAGGGTTGGGTAACATTTGTACAATTAGAGGAGACATTGAGGAAGAATTTATATTAGCATTTGAGCGAAAGAGCCAATTCCATTTTAAAGTTTTTGTATTTGAACAGATTGCTTTGGGAAGAACACCACGCTACCCGTTAGTTGGATATTAAGAAAACAAAATGCGCATTCAACTCAGTAACCATCTCTCTTTTCCAAGAAATAACCTGCCTTTAAAGAAAACAATTAAAAGAAATTTGCTATATCTATGCAGTCAGTTTTGAGGCAATTTTGGAGAGACCACATATAGGCAACTATCGCGACTATACCAAAGTATTCATGCAGATTAAATGTTAGAGTCGATGGACATGATAAGAAATTGCTCTTAAACAGTGAGAGATTTGTGGATGACATTGGGATTTTGGAGGGGTATGTATGTCCATTCAAACCAAGTTAATGGACTGTCGTCAAGGTTAAAATGAGGTTCATTTACCTATCATCTTTTAGCACAACTTTGAGATTTAAGGCTTAATCAAAAAAACTTCTTTTTACATTGTGTGGTATTGTTGGATAATTCATGCATTAGTCTTTTCTCATTAAATGGACTTATAAACTATATATTTTTAATCATAATGTATGATGATATTCAACAACTACTTACGAAAAATGTCCAATACTTGTTACAATATAACTTCGCCACTCTATTGTGTGGTTACTTGTTAGAACTAACGAGTTATTTCAAATGATTTTTTAGTTGAATTGCAATATTGGCTGACTTTTGGCTTTTAATTATACATTGAAATTTCATTTTACTTTCAATGCCTCAATCTATAATTGAACGATGAAAAAACTATTATTTGTTATATAAATAAGGAATAATAGCAAGATATATATACTAAAATTAATACTCATTGAACAATATACTTTTGCAATATATAAGTCAATTATATATTAATTACATACTTAATATATAACAAAAATTAGGTCGACTGTGCTGTGCACAGCCGGAAACAAACTAGTATATATATATATATATATATAGAGAGAGAGAGAGAGAAGGGATCATATGAGAAAGAAAGATAGTGAAAGAAATAAGAATAAATATAGATCATTGGATACATCATATCAATGGTCATGATCAAGTCAATTTGGTCAATCATTAATGGCAATATGGTAAATTTACATACACATGTGGTCAAATATACATATTTGACTACTCAACAGGGGCAAAGTGGTTATTTAACACCCACCTACCAACCCTGATATTTAAACACACACGCACACACTCAGCACACACACACACACATGCAGAGAAGCCCAACCCCCTGGAGACTGCCGCCGTTCCTTCGCCGACTTCAGCCGTACCTCCGTCGGCCTCCGCCATATCTCCGGCGTGCCTCCGACGTTTCTCCGCCGCCCGCCAAAGAATGCCGAGATTCAGAAGATTGCTCCAGTAATGTCTCCGCCTTGCGTGCCTCTGCCATGCCCCCATCTGGGCCTTTATAGTTGCGGTCCCCGACGTCGCCATTCGTCGTCGCTCCGAATCTGAATGGGCGGCGCTCTGCCGTGCCACCAAAGCCGACATCCACCGTCGTTGCTCCCGTCTCCTTCTCCGCAAGAAGCTCCGGTGAGGAGAATTACGAGGTGGATGCTCAGGCTGACTCACGGTTCACGTCGCCGTTGGGGTGGGATGACGGCGACGGTTGACGGCTGGGTGTTTGTAGAGGATAAATTGGGGCTGAGATCTGGCGAATTTGGGGCTGAGATGGAGTAGAGAATTGTGATTCATTGTTTTGGGCTGAGATATGGCGATTTGGGGCTGAGATGGAGCAGAGAAGTGTGTTTAAATTTTTTTTTGGGGTTGGGTTTATTTTTGAGAACTAGATATAGTTGGGGGTTATTTTGCAATTGTTGAACTTTTAATATATATGTATATTTTATTACTTAAGGGTAGTTTGTATTTATAAAGATTAATTTATGAACAACAATTGTATAATAGATGCACAATATTGAGTTTAGATGTGCACTTTAAAAAATAATGTCATATGTGTACAAAATTATTAAAATATGATAAGTTCACTAATTTTTTCGTAATTGATTTTTCACAATATCTGTATATAGATACGTTCTTAAAAAGTAAAATCACGCGATAAATAAAATTTCGAATTGAACTTTGAAAAATTTTGTTTCATTTGTTGGTTAACATTTTTTTTCCCAAACGATAGAATAAACTCCAATAACAAAAAACAATAGGTCCAAGGGGAAAACCCCTATTACACAAATCACAGAAACCAGGGAGACCCATACCAAGTATGGACTAAAAAACACATAAAAAGAAGAAGAAGGCTACAATTAAGTAGAGCCCTTCCTCAACTTACCACAACCCTCACAAGACCACAAAAAAAACACTCAAAACAACAGGAACTACAACAGAAGAACTGAAAGTAAATAGAACAACAACTGCAAAATCTCCAAACACACACCACCAATCTAAAAACACTCCCAGGTCTGAACTAAGGCACCACTGCCTCAGAGCCTACTACCTTGCACACAGCCCCTAACAACTATGCTAGACCTTGTTGAATTCCTCCCACGCCACCATAGCATTTTGCAGCACTAACTTTTCAGGCAACCACACATGTTCAAAGACCCATAAATTACGGGACTTCCACAGCCACCACAGAATATAGGTGGTCAGTTGAATTCTCCTCTCAGCACAATCATTCTTAGGTAATGAGCTAATCCACCACCACCATGACTTGAAATCCCCACTGCTGTTGTGATCATAAGACCAAGAAATTGGAGCCATCTTCCATATTCTTTGAGCTCTGCTGCACTTGAATAGAATATGCTCTGTAGTTTCATCTTCCTCTCCACAACCTTGGCATCTCACCTCTATTTGAACTCCCCTCTTAACCACATTGCAGTTTACTGGAAGAGTTCCAGTGAAACATCTCCAAATGAAATGTTTAATCTTCCCTTTAACTCTCATCTTCCAGCACCCCCCTCTAGCTTTCATGTTCATCTCCACAGCCTTACTACTTTCTGGCTTAGCAATGGTATGGTTGTTTTCAAGAATCAGTTGAGCATAAAAAGAAGCCACAGTGAATCTGCCTTTAGTATCAAAGTTCCATATGATTCTATCAGACAAGTCAGGATTCATGGTTTTTATTTTCAGAATATTGTTGCATTCTTCTCTCCTCGAACATCAGCTTCAACATCTCAACATTCCACCTTCTTCCATCAGCAGTTAACAAGTCTTTTACCCGCATGCTACCTCCATCTATCCCTGGCTTCAGCTTCACTTCCCCATTACACAACCAGTTAGGGTCCAATAATTTAGTATCAGCCCCATCTCGAATTTCCACTTTTACACCCAATTTTAGCTGAGGCAATACAGTCAACCAACAACTCCAAAGCCAGGATACATTTGGTTTTTTCACACAGTCTAAGAGTTCTGAATTAGGAAAATACCTGCGCTTCAAAACTCTACTGACTAGAAGGTTTGGCATTGTCAAAATTCTCCAGAGCTGCTTTAGCATCAAGGCCTGATTGAAGAGTTTAACATCTTGAAGCCCCAGCCCACCCAGCTCTTTAGGCAAGGTAATATCTCTCCAAGCTTTCCAATGCAGCCCTCTCTTCTGGTCATCACCTTTACTCCACCAAAAGTCAGCACACAATTTGGCAATCTTTTTGCAAATACACTGAGGAAGTTGAAAGCATGACATGAAAAATACAGGAAGGGCATTAAGGACTTCCTTGATAAACACTTCTTTTCCAGCTGTAGACAGAAATTTATTCTTCCAACTTTTGATCCTGCATTGCACAGCCTCAACCACAAAGGAGAATGTTTCTTTTTTAGATCTACCAATACCCAGAGAAAGTCCTAGGTACCTGGTAGATCTTTGAATTTTAATACCCCTCAGAATCCCACAAATGTTCTCCTGAATACCCACAGAAGTATTTTTGCTGAAAAATAAGGAAGATTTCTGCAAGTTGACCAGTTGGCCAGTAAAATCCTTATACTTATCCAACAAAGAAAGAATCTCATTAGCATGCTCCACATTTGCCTTACAGAATAACAAAGTATCATCCGCAAATAGTAAGTGAGTAAGGACAGGACTCCCCTTAGCCACTCTAATACCATTGAATCTACCCTTCCCCACTGAATTATGAATGGAAGCAGATAAGACCTCAGAAACAATCAAAAAAATATAGGGAGACAAAGGATCACCTTGTCTCAAACCCCTCGAAGGCTTCACCAACCCACAAACCCTCCCATTAATATTAAAAGAGAAAGCAGGGGAAGAAATGCACACTAAAACCCACTTCACAAATCTAGGATGAAAACCCATCTTGATCATAATATCCCTCACACACCCCCATTCAACTCTATCATAAGCTTTTTCCATATGGAGCTTAATTGCCATATAAGAATGAGGACCAGACCTATGCCTATTCAAAAAATGAAACACCTCATGAGCAATGACAACATTGTCCATAAGTTGTCTCTGAGGCACAAAGGCAGCTTGCAGCTCACAAATACAAGACTCAAGACACCCTTTAATCCTAGAGAAGAGAATTTTAGAAATCACCTTATACACCACATTACACAAACTAATAGGCCGAAAGTTCTTGAGAGATAAAGGCTTCAAACATTTAGGAATCAGAGTAATCACTGTGTGATTCCAAGATTTTAGGATCATATTAGACTCAAAAAAGCTAAAAATAGTCGCACAAAGATCATCTTTACAAATAGACCAAAAAGACTAAAAGAAAAGAGGTGTCATACCGTCCTCTCCCGGAGCTTTGTTTGGATTGGGGCTGAACAGAGCTTGCTTAATGCATTCTTCATCCACAGGGGCTACTAGATCATTATTAAGAGACAAGGAAATTGACTGAGGAATTCCCTACAACAGCTCCTCACCCCCACAAGACCCATCAGACCTGAACAGCTTTTCATAGAAATCACAAACCATGTCCTCTATATCCTCCTCAGTTTCAGCCACCACACCCCCTTCTCCAATCAATCGACTGATAGCATTTCTTTTTCTTCTCTGTAAGGTATATGCATGAAAGAACTTCGTGTTCTTATCCCCTGCTTTAAGCCAAGACACCCTAGCTTTTTGTTGCCCATAAATTTATTCGGCACAGTAAACATTCTCCAAATCTTTTTTGATTTTGTTCCACTCCTCCCAATTATGCATACCTTCCACACCTCTCATCCCTTCCAACTTCCCAGATAACTTAGCTATCTCAGCAGCTCTATTCTGATTATGTTGCCAGTCCCACTGTCTCAATGCCAATCTAGTTAACTTGATTTTGCTCTTCACCTGAAACATAGGAGTGACATCCCCCTTCTCAGCCCACACCTTTTCAACCACTCCTGCCATACCATCCATAGAAACCCATCTTTTATCAAACATAAATCTTCTCTGATGGTTTTTCTTGGCAGCCTTAGTCTCTATTAGCATCATCATATGATCAGAGGCTGTTCTCAGCAAATTAGTAACATTTGTATGCTCAAACCTTATCAGCCAATCCAATGAAACAAATGTTTTGTCCAGCTGTTCTTCCACAAAACCCTCAAGGTCTCTGTTATTGCCCCATGAAAATGGATAACCATTTAGCCTGACCTTCTGCATCCCCATATTAGCCACAAAGTCTCTGAAGCCCACCATACTACTTTCTGATCTCTCCCTACCCCCTCTCTTATCTTCTCTTGACAGAATATCATTCCAATCTCCTGTAATCATCCATGTTGGCTCCCATTTCCCTCTAGCCTCCTCCAGCCACCTCCATTGTTTCTGTCTGGAAATTCTATCAGTACTTATGTATACAAAAATAATCCACACCCGTTCACTGGCACCTTCTTCTTTGAATTCAACCTCAATACAGAACTCAGAGCATATCAATTGCTTGATCTCCACTCTGCTCTCCCAAACCAATAACATACCCCCACTGATACCAACAGGATCAACATAAACCCATCTATCTTCAAACCCCATCTTCCTGCAAACAGACTTAGCAAACCCTTTGGATTTTTTGGTTTCAGATAAAAAAATAAAAGCTGGGTGGTGGAGTCTTATAGACTCCTTCAATTGGGGAACTGTACCGGGTCCACCCAACCCTATACAGTTCCACACCTGAGCTAACATTGGTCACCTTGGGGCCATTCCAGGCTGGCTACCCCCACCTTAGCTCCTTCTCTTTTGCTCTTCTTACCAATATTCCCAACCTCTAATTTCTCCACCATCTTCTCACCCAAGACCTCTGAGCTCTATCTACCTCTCTTTCTTTTGTTGGGATCCTGCTTAACCTCCTCCATCCCAGACTTCTGACTAGAAGCAATACTCCTTCCACTTCTCCTCCAAGTTCTATTATTTCTAAGACCTGATGGATCTTCAGAAACTGCACTTCCAGGGCTTATAATATTAGTCTCCATATCTGCACATAGAATTTGCAAAGGCATCACTCCATCCCCTGCAACAATAGCTACTTTATCAAAATTAACTAGAGGATCCCCCACTTGGCTCCCCTTTTTCTCTACCAGCTCTCTGCCATTCATATTATCTCCAATCAGGTCTTCTTTAATCATATTGACACCAGCATTTGAATTTTGTCTCCCATCTTCCTCCTCACCCCTAGCTTCCACAATCTTCTGCAAACTTTGTCCCACCCACTCCTTGACTGTATTACCAGAATATTTAGATTGAGGGCTCTGAAAACCCTGCTGAGAATCATGTGAGTTACTGGAATCATCACAACTCTGGCTTGCCCTTGTGCTATGCAAAAAATCAGCCGCCTTCAGCCAATCCCCATATTGGACTTCTTGCAA
Organism: Striga hermonthica; assembly: GCA_902706635.1. Classification (NCBI taxonomy): domain Eukaryota; kingdom Viridiplantae; phylum Streptophyta; class Magnoliopsida; order Lamiales; family Orobanchaceae; genus Striga; species Striga hermonthica. Next base: position 3,213,308 of record CACSLK010009714.1, read on the forward strand.
TTTATGAGACTTCACATCCTCCATCTTTTTCAAACAACTCTTCTTCAAATGTCCAATTTCTCCATAATAGTGACAGAAATTCACCAGCTTTTCATACTTAAAGGTAACCATAACCCTTTGGTCCCCCAATCTAATGGCAGCACATCGAGGTATAGGCTTTTCAGATTGAGAGATGCAAAGAGTCTAAGAAAACGACCTCCTACCCCACCATTTTTCACCACCACGACATTGCGAACGTCAAGAAATGTTTGCCCAATTTTTAATCCGACCTCCGAACATAGCCAATTCAAAGGCACATTATACACTTGGACCCAAATTCTAAGCTCATCAAAGCAAATATGATTGCTCGACATCCCTGTGACCCATTGATGAAGCACGAGGTACTGATTTTCAAAGACCCAGTTCGTACCCGCTGCCACCCTTCTCATATCTCCCGTACTTCCAAAAATAAATTGGAAGAAATTAGGGGTTAATTCCCGAACTTCAGTGGCTATTGGACGCGCCAAATTAAGGACATGGTACGTTTGATCCCATTTAGATAAGCTCTCCTATCCGCCACAATTTTACCGAACAAGCTTCTTGCGCATTCCTCCGCACTTGATGTAATATCCTCATTGCCAAGCTCGATGTCCTTATTTTCTGATTTCGACAGAGAAAATTTCCGTAACTGCCTCTCCATTTCTTCCTCCGCCTCTCCAGATCTAGTAGCCCCTGAAGAAGATGACGCCATAGTCCGCTCTGCCCCGTTGAAAACAATTATATTGGTTAACATAAAGAACCACAATTATATTGTTTACTCTAAAAAATGGTCAGTCACTAATATTCTTTATTCAATATTATATGTTATTTAAAAAAATAGTATAATGTGCAATCTTTTAGTTATTAGTGTGCAATTCGTCTAACAATATGGTGCACGGTGTCGGTCTACATATTGAACCGACCGAACTTTTGTTCTATACCAAAGTGAAAACAAGCACAATTAATTTGTTTATTCGGTTTGGTTAACGAAATTATCCAAAATAATCGAAACAATATTTTTTTTGTATATTAAAATTATATTTAATATGTTAATAATTTTATTTATTATTTCTATATTACTTTTGGTTGAAAATTTTGACTTTATCGGTTTCGATCTATTTTGTAGAATCTAATAGTATATTAAAAAATTTATTTATTATTTCTATATTACTTTTGGTTGAAAATTTTGACTTTATCGGTTTCGATCTATTTTGTAGAATCTAATAGTCGTGAAGCGTGTTGTTCTGTAAAGTGCAACGCGTTGTTTTATAAAGTGCAAAGTGCTGATGTATAAAGTGAACTACTGTGATTTTGATGCGTTAACATGTTTGTGTTTTGTGTGGATAAATGATATGTTTAATCTTAAAGTATTATGTATATATGTTTTTTGGATATGTTGCGTGGAATTTTGTCGTGATCTAATTGACATTAATTGTGCAACGTAGTGTTTTATAAAGTGCAATGTGTTTGATATATAAGGTGCACTATTCTATATGATCACTTATAAATTATGTGTTTTCTGAAAATTATATTTAGTAGATAAATAATTTGCTATTTGTATTATAAAAAAAATATTTATTATTTCAATACTATTTTTATTATTGTATATTATTTCATATAAAATACTAATTTTATTATTTTAATGATAAATATTGATGTAGTTTCCAATTCGCATGTTTATCGAATCAAATTATATTTGTTCTCTCCAATATTGATGTATTTTAATGAAAATATACTAAATTTAAGTTGATTTTGGAATTAAATTTATTTTAGTACGTAGACCAATCGTCATGTTTGAAATTTGGCATGTGTTACGTGGGTTGTGGATCACTGCTCATGTGAAGACTCAAAAAAAAAATAAATAAATAAATAAAAATTATAGAATTGATCATGGACTTAATTATAATATAATCAAAATTAATAAAATTGCAAATAGATCCCTATAAATTATCAACGTGTTGACATTGCAAGACATTTTTCGTGCGACCTGTTGACATTATTTGTGGAATATGGCGATAAAGTGCAACGTGTTGTTTTATTGAGTGCAATGTGTTGCTTTATTAAGTGCAACAAACTTTTATGTTTTTTTATATAAGGTGCACTAATTTATACCTTACCGGATAAATTACGTGTATTCGAAAGTAGTTTTAACTTTTAACACATGTAATCATACATCTAATTAAACTACATAATTAATATATCTTATTATTTTTATTATATAATTTATTTATTATTATACATTATTTTCATTTTTTAAAATTTATAATAGACTTATTTAATTAAAAAGCTTGTGTATTTGATAAAAAAAGTGCAACTTGTATAACAATATAGTGCAATTCCCAACACGATATGGTGCAACGCACCGAACATAAATGTGTAGCTATCAACTTTTATTAAATTATAAATTTAGTGCAGGAACTAAATTGTAATATATTTGGAATTTCTTAATTTTCAGATAAGTCCCTTAATTATATTTAATTTACACAAAGTAGTCCTATTTCTAATTTAAGCTAATTTCTAAATCCCTAATTATGTGCATCTGTTTTGTTTCTTCGACCAAGATTGACGACATCGGCGTCGGGATGGGTGGAGACGGAAGCGGAAAGGGCGAGTACGGCGGCGGGAAGGGCGGAGATAGCCAGCTCGTTGGACATCATTGAGTGAGATTTGGATGAAGGCGGCAGCGGGAGTGTGCAACGACGGACTTTGACGTGGCGGCTGAGGAGGAAGATTACGGTAACGAATGACAGGATTTGGACGACGGCCATAAGTGGCGCCGACGGGGAGTGGTCACACCACCATGCCAGACGACGCGATGATCGTCAACCTCCTGGTGAGTCTCCACCATGCGACGCCACATTTACTCGAGCGGGTCTGGATGACAATGGAGATGGTGGGAATGGCGTGACAAATGAGAAACCTGGGCGATGGCGGCTTTTGGGTTAGCGGCGGTCAAAATCTCAAAAAACGGACGACGGGAATCTCATAAAACTGACAGCGGCGGAATGTCAGAAAAAAGGCTGCGACGGCGGGAGGTTCAACGGATTCGACGTGGTTAGCGGAGGAGGAGTTGACGGCGGCGGGTTTAAAGGTGGCGGCGGCGGCAATTTTCAGAATCACGGATGGATTATGTACGAGAGAGAGAAAGAGAAATCGGATGATGAAGGGGGAGATTTGGTAGTGGCGGGACCCACAGGTGTGTGGGGGGATAGGTGGGTGATTGGGTTGTGATAAGGCCAATGTCCAATATGCCCTTAATAAGAAATTAATAAGTATAAATATTTGGATGTTGTGAAATATTTATTATAAAATAATGTATGTGAATGACTATTTTGTCCCCGTTGTAATTGTATTATTACGGTTGTGACATTAGAAGTTCCTATAAATAGAAGCTTCAGTTATAATAAAAATCGCACCTAAGAGAAACATTTTCTCTATATACTCTCTTTCTCTCTATTTTTATAACCCGTTATCAGCACAAGTCTCAGCCCTCTAGAGCTCGATTTATAATATGACGAGAGTATGCTCTATAGTTGCGTCTAATAGAAGATCTTCTGTATCAGAATTTAGAATATTACAAATCATTATTGAAACAAAAAATTCGCAATGTCTGATATCAAAAGAGAACTAAAAAACCAACATATTGTACCATCCAAAACAAAACCTTTTAATTAGAACAAAAGAAAAAAAAAAAAAAAAAAAAAAGGAAAAGAACAGCTCTTATCTCATGAAATGAGATGAAATTTTTCAGCAAGGCCAAAGCCGTCTGGCTCAAAAGCCATCTCGACAAGTACCTCGTGGTCGATGATGACAAACAGGCTATTTGGCAAAGCCACAATGGCTCGTCAGAAAGGCCCAATGGATGCTCGAGCTCGTCGGACCAATCCCCAAGTCATCTGACTCAGGAGCTGCCATGACCGCTATTTCACGGCCTCCGGAGAAGCCCACCTGATAGGCATTGGCCAGAAAAATCTCAAGCACTAAGTAAGGCTTAATCGGCTCTTTTGAAGGAAAGCTTCAAGCAGCACATTTTTTGAATCCTAAACAAAGAAAGGATTTTACTAAAGAATTGAAGCTCAGGCCTCGATAGGTGGAAGTTTGGTTTCAGAATAGAGTTGCAAAGCATCCGTCATTGGATTTTTCTCATCAATCGTATACTTTGTTCTCCTTCACTTCGCTTCGCTTTTAAATATGGTCGATGTAATTGAGAAAGCTAACTCTAGAGAAAGGACGAGTCAGGTATTTTGATTTTTAATCTTGACTCAAATTTCTAATAATAATAATATTTACATGGTAGAACTTGGATTAGTAGAATTATTTTGCTTTCCTTTTTCACTAAAAGCTGGAAGAGAAAAGGAAATTAAAATAATCCAATATTCAGAATAAGAAATCCTAATGTCATTTTCTAAGGTTATAAATTATAAATGGAGTAGATGACAAGGATCATAATTGTTTAATACTCCATCCGTTTAAAATTACATGTCGTTTTAACTTTTTTGATTCATCCATTTTGCTATGTATCTAGACATATTATGTCTAGATACATAACAAAATGGATAAATCAAAAAAGTCAAAACGACATGTAATTTGAAATGGAGGGAGTAGTATATAGGTCAACTTTATTTTTTAATGAACTCAATATTTATTCATGAATCGGATTTCATAGCCGACAAATTTAAATGCATTAAATTCATGAACTCAATAATTGTTGTGTTGCATTATTATCGAGTTCTACTTGACTAAATGCCCGACAGATGCATACGATATTTAATGATAAATTCGATTTAATACCAATATTGATATTTTAATTATATTATATGATTTATGAAATGCTTGAATTTTGTTATTATAAAAATTATTTGATACATGAGCATGTTCATATTTAAGGATTGGCTATTGTAATATTTGGTACGTGAACATGTGGATATTTATGGATTGACCCATGTGATATGAATATAAATATGTGTGGCTAAATATATCGGCCAGTGCAGCTCTGCGCCGACAGGTGATATTTAATGGTAGCCGACGGATCAACTGTTGAAATATGAAAAATCATGTGAAATGGCCGATCAGTGTATCCACCGAAATTTAAACAACTAAGTGAACTAGTCAATGTATTGAATAATGATGATCGGTGATGGCCAAATGATAATTGCATTGAATAATGGTAACTGATGATGACCAAATGATAAGTATTAATGATAACCGACGATATGGAATGGCCAGATGATAAGTGTATTAATGATAACCGACGATATGGAATGGCCAGATGATAAAGCCATGTGCAACAGATAGTACATATAAAAAGATATGAATAGCTATATATACATGGGCCGGCCAGAGCGGCTCTGCCGGCGACGGGCAGTACTAATGAGTGATAGCCAATGAGTGAAATTAATGATACTTTGTATTTGTCTATGTGAAATTTGAATAAAGTCCTGATCGTGAAAAGAAATTATATGGACTAACATGATCATGAAAAACAGTTGATAAATTCTTCAAATTTATGGAGTAATGAAAATTAATGAGATGATACCAGAAGTTACCACATGATACAATAAGCTACAACATAATGATGATATCATGGTATAGTGATACTTGAAGCTACCACGTTATGATAAATTGAAATGATGAAGTGGTACCAGAAGCTATCATTAGAAAATTGAACAATTTGAAAAAGTGGTATCAAAAGCTACCAGTTATGAGTGATCACACGAAATGATTTCTCAATATATTGTATGAGTCTAAGGAAAGATATCTGATGACAAGATCACATTGATAATATGAGTCATATAGATATTAC
>CACSLK010009714.1:3230142-3254182 GCA_902706635.1 Striga hermonthica
TGGCGACGAAGATGAACTCCGCCCTGGTAATGCCCATGATCTATGCGGCGGTTGGTACCGATGATGCTCCGCGAGGATATGGCCATTGATGGCGTGCTTACAGGGACTGTATATAGACTGTATATGTTCAGTATATATTTCCGTCGGCGTGCTTCTCATTTGGCCCATACTTAATTTTTTTATTATATATTGACTACAACCACAATATATACAATTGTATATATTTTGTATATAATGACAAGATTGATTTATCTCGTGTTTTTGTATTCATGTCCTCCGTATATAATGTGTATATTTTTTGTATATAAGTCTAATATTGCATGTTGCATGTATTAAACCATAAAATATACTATAAATCTACCGAAAATACACGAGATGTAAATAACACAAAAAAGGATTACGAAGAGATAAAATTACCTGGTTTATTTTATATATTTTCTGGACTTATATATTGTCTGTATATTTTCTGTATATCTTATGTATATATTATGTATATATTTAAAATTCAAAAGCTGTATCTTTCCTAATTCCACTCAACCACCTTCCTTATTTTCAGGATTTAATTACTTTCTATGTTGGTTTTTATCTCTTTTATTTTAACGTCAAAAACGGTCCCATTATCATGATAGGTTACAACTTTTCACATATGGTAACTGAATCTTGACATATATGCAATTATTTTAACCAGATTTTTTTAGGAATGCAATATTATAACAACTCATGGTATTTTTCCAAATCTTTTATTTTCGTTAAGTATATATATAATTGTGCCCTTTTTATTTATGTAGTTTGGGCTTTCAATGTGTTTAATTTGACCTTATATTTATATAAACTCTATCTATTAAAATGTGTTGAGTGCAAGTTGTAACAATTTATATAATTTTTTTATTCTTAAAATTGCAGCTTTATATATAATCATATTTGTCTAGAGATTAGGAATTGATTTGATGTTAGCAAAAAGTTGTCATTGAATTTTAAAACTATTATTTTTAGGTTAGGTAAAATGTATTTTATTGTTTAATAGATCTAATAGTCATAAAATGTATCTTTGTCTCATTTCCGCGAGCTAAAACAAGCAGTGGTAAACTTCTAGAGTGCTCAAAAAGGTGTTGGTGAAGTTTTCTTCTTCTTTTTTTTTTCCTATTTTTAATGTTTATGAAATTGCTTCTATTGGACATTATTCTTTCTCTTTTGTGGTTTTTACAGGTTTAGTAAAGTCCTTAAGGTTTTGTTGCCTGTGATTAGTTTTTGTTATGATTATTTTCCTCAGTTTTATTCTCCTTTTTTTTTGGGTTGCTATTTTCAGGTTTAGTGAAGATTTTATGCTTAAGTAGTTGTCTCTTTTCTTATGTTGGTTGGTTTTTAGAGGTTTAATAATGTCCTTAAGTTTATGTTTACTGTGAGTAGTACTTGTGATTAGTTGTTGCTATGATTATTCTCTCGGTTTTATTCTTTCTTTTGTTGGTATCTGCAGGTTTAGTAAAAATTATGCTCAAGTTTGGTTCTTTTCGATAAATTTTCAGGGATTATTAGCGATCTTTGGTGCAATTGTTTTGGCTAAGACTTTCTTCTGGATTGTCTTTTTACCGAGTATCTGGTAAGTTATTATTGTTTATTTGTTACTTACTAGGTTTGTTCATTTTGCTCTTAGCTTCATATTTATATTTGTTAAGTTTTTGTTTGTTGTTAGCTTAGTGAAGCATTTTTAGGCATTAATAATACAAATGTTGGCATAAAGAAAAAAATGAGGGCTGATAGTATTGAAAAATGGAAACTAAAGAAACTGAAGAGGATGCCAAATTATGTCGAGCCATCGTCAAATATACATCATATTGGACAATCCTCACGCCATATAGATTATATGTCTATGAGCCAAACACCTGGTTCTTTTGTACCTGCTACAAATTTTAAGTCTACCTTACCGTCAAATGCACATCATACTGGACAATCCTCACGCCATATAAATTATATGTCTACGAGCCAAAAACCTGGTTCATTTGTTCATGCTATAACTTTTGAGCCTACCTTACTCGAGAGATCTCATAATAGTGGTATTGTTGAATCATCAATTTGTGTGTCAAAAGAGTCAACTGCTTCAACGGTTGCTTTATCAGCTCCACAGCCTTATTCTCAAAACCGCTGATGCTTGAATTTAGTAGATGACAATAGTAATGGTAGAAGAAAAAGAAGTAGAAGTCAAACAGGTGAGAATTTGATCATTTTAATATTAAATATATTTTTATTAATTAATAATGTATATATTAAAAGATTAATAAAATTCAACACTAACATAAGAAGTATATATCAGGTCAAAACACTATGGATGGTCATCTTATATTAGAACAAGTTCCAACAGAGTCTGCTATTTTGCCTTGACCGCCGGATTGTGTATATTGTGGTGGTAAGAAAATTTTTCATGAAACTTCATACATGTGTTGCATGAATGGTAGTATTGAATTAAGCAATAATCCTCCACCATCTTTGTAGTATTGAATTAAGCAATAATCCTCCACCATCTTTGTTGAGAGATTTGTTTGATTCAAATTCTGAAGAAGTTATTTTATTTAGAAATTGTATTAGAACAATTAACAATCATTTTGCTTTTACATGAAAGGGTGTAAAATGTGACAAGGATTTGGAGAAGCATAACAAAGGTATTTATACCTTTATGATACAAGGTCAACTATATCATTATATTAACGACTTAGAGAATTCTCAGAACTTGCAGCTATATTTCCAACTATTATAAAATTGGATAAAATTTAAGTAACTTCTTTTTTTTTTGGCGTTATGAAACAGGTAACTAAGGACACATTACTGGGCCGGCTGTGCTTGGCACAGCTGAAGCATGCTAGTTGTTTATAAATATTAAAGCTTTTCCATGATGACTTTAAACTGCCAAGAACTTTTTTGTTTAATGTTATGTGTAATTATAATTTTGTTTACTGGTTTAAATTTACAAACTCCGTGGTTGTCTTCTTCTTTGCTGAAATTGAACGAAGGATTGTAGATCTTCGTCTTTCTTGTGGTATATTCTTACAGGGAAGACATGTCACCAATTTTCGGTGGTTATACGTGCTACACAAGTCAGAATCACATGAAGGCTTTATATAAAAGCCTAAATGGATATTCAGATTTAGAAGAGTTCAAATAGAGACATAAACTAAGGATATGTTTGGTAAAACTAGTTGATAACCTAACTTATAAATTATTAGTCATTTTCGAGCTTATAACATATAGTTTATGATTTATAGCTGAAAATCTAACTTATAGGATAAAAGTGTTTTAAAATTAGCTGACAAAGTAGCTGAAATAGAAAATTCAACTAACTTATTTAAAGCTACTTAAAGAAGTTTATCAAATAAGCTCGAGCTTTTTAGAAAAAACCCATCCTACCAAACAAGGTTTATTTAAATATCTATACTTATATTAAAAGCCATACTATTTACCAAAAATAGTAGCATAAAAAGTCAACTCACATTTAATGCATACTTTATTTAGAAATTTTTTACTATATGCATTAATTGCTTGCATAGTTGCATATATACATTTCCTATTCAAATATGATCAAAAAGATTCTTTTCCTTAAATAATTTTATTAACTTCTACAATGATTTTACTGATATATATTATAATTCATATTTTCGATCGTATATTTTAATTTTTATTTGAGTATATAAAAAACAATTTTTTTTAAATTAATATTTTATTTATCATTTAAGAGATAATGATCACATCATTAAATGATATTACTAATGTCTAGATAATAAAATAAATATATTAATTATTCTTTAAAATTTTAGCATGTTATTTATTTGTATCTATAGTTATTATATAAGGTATCATATTTACCAAATTTAGTAGATTGAAAAGTCAACGTAATTAATGCATTGTTATTTCTATCCAGAATTTTATTTAATTATTTTATTTATTTGTCTTATATCCCATAAAATCGATTTAAGAAAAAAAATCCTATGTTTATGACAAATAAAAAAAAGACTTAAAATCTTTACAAAAATAAAAAGACTTTATTTATTTGTCTTATTCCATATTAACCTCGATTTTGTCAAAATAAATCTCATAAAATCAGTGAAGTCAAAATTTGTACGTAAAGTCTATCTATAAAAAGAAGTCAGATTCAAAATTCCTTATATAATTCCGTCTTTTTCTTATCTAATTCCTTCTTTTCCTTATCTAATTTCTTTTTATTATCTAATTGTATGAAAATCTATTCTGATTTTGTTCAATCCTCTAATTGTATTTGTATTATATTCCATAAAATCAGTTTAACAAAAAAAATCCCATAACATCCGATAAGTAAAAAAACAAAGTACGTAAAATCTTTACTAAAATAAAAAGACTTTATTTATTATCTAATTGTATGGAAATCTGTTCTGATTTTATGGTACGTACTACAAATTGTGCACTTATGTTCAGGAGCTACTTAACGGACAAGCTCTGTGGAAATGACTAATTTAGTGCTTATGTCCCGTGCATACGGTATGTATTTTTATTACACATACTAGAAAATTGTGCACCCCGTACATTGCACGAACTCTGTTCTAATAAATTACCTTAAAATTGTACACCCCGTGTATTACCGTGTTCACATTTTGACATATTACAGGTCACGAACTATATATATTCTGTACATTTTTTTTATTCATTTATATAATTATAAGAATGGATAAATGACCTTAAAATTGTGCACCCCGTGCATCGCACGGGCTCTGTACTAGTATAGAGCTTAAAACTAACCAAATAAGCGATAATAACTTATTTGTCTGCCACACATAGCCAAAAGCAGAATTCAAAACCCAGATTCTAACACCCTGAAATGATAAGTATCCTATCAACGAAAAAAGTAGAGGAAAAGAAAAATGCAGGAATAATATAGAGCATTTCATTTCTTCTTATTATTATTTTTTTCCTTGTCAAACTTGTGGTTCCCACTTAATTCCAAGGCATTCAAGAACCATAGCAGGCTGACTTGTGTGCAGGTTGACCGCCTGCAACGCCAGCTTCGGTTTGCTTGATTCTGATTGTTGTTGCCTGTAGATGGCATAAAAAGAGGTTCATCAACAAGGATCCTAAATTAAAAGGCCTTAATCATGTTAAGAATAGCAACCGAGTATTAAAGGCCATTTACTTCAACTCTGGCGTTGGAGTCTGAAAGCCTTTGTTTTATATCCCGAGCTATTGAAAAGAAAACTTCTTCCACATTAAGATTCGTTTTAGCACTCTGTGGCAGAAAGAAGCATCAGAAATGCACATACATCAGCTGCCCTCACTCACTATCAATAGTTGAAGAGTACTTACAGTCTCGAAGAATTTAATCCCGTACTCGTCAGCAAGTTCTTGACCATGGGAAGTGGGCACAGCCTATATTTACAAAGTAACTGGATTCAGGAAACTAACAAGTATCACCAGAGCAAAACTTTTCCAGCAACCATTTTCTGTTGCCTTGATAACAAGAAAATTTTGGTGATTTGAGATTTAGCATCAAATTGATCTCTCAAACACCTATTCAAGTTAAAATTGAAGACCTTTCTGATTCGAAAGTTTGGAAGTACATGTTAAACCCACTTCTGGATAGAATACTAATGTCTCCTGATAGATTGAAATTACGTCAACAAGATTGCAAAATTGAATATAAAGCACCAATAAATCATAAGCTTACCTATTTCCATAATCCATATTATATTTCACCTCCAACCAAGATGTTCAAAAGAAATTTTAGTGGTAAAAAAAAATATTTTTTGGAAACATTTCATGTAGTCTGATGAATGTCATCCAAAAAGAACATCCTTAGATTTCTTCGCGTTCTATTATTTTTATATTGTTTGGGAATAAAAGATGAGACAATGTCCCTCTTGTCCTCCGACAGAAATTATGTTCAAAACATAACCAGAATTTCTTAATTTAAGGGTTGATTTTGAGGATTTTTTTTGTTCTGTAGAATTTTTTGATTTTGATTAATCTTTTTAGTTTAAAGATAAGAATAGCGCGAATTGACTACATTAAGGAAACCATTTTTGCAAACAGTAACAGGGATTCCAAATTACTCCCTAATGTCAATCCAGAAACACATAAACGTCCCTGAAAAGAACTACTACCAAAGCTGAATCATAGCACAATTAAACAGCTAAGAAACAATACTAGAAAAAAGACAACATAATACAGGTACCCTTTTGCTTTCATCCATATCAGCTTTATTTCCTACCAATATCTTGTTGACATTGTCAGAAGCATGTTGTATAATATTCATAATCCAGTTCCTAATGTCTGCACAGAGAAATGCATCGACAAGATACAAATAGAAAAGGAAAAAGAGTAAAGTACAGAATACTGAACCACTGGCATGCAATCCTTTCCTTTTCCAATAGAAGGAGGGTTGGATCCTTTTAGGCATTTTCGAAAACTACGTGGAAGTGTGTTCTCCATGATCAATTGACTTTCGAACATCGTATGAGATAGAATTTAAGAGTTTCACTACCCAAAAGGCAACAAGAAAAGCAGCAATACTAAAAAACAAAGAGATTTTCACATATAATCAGGAATGCCAACCAATTTTTGCAATATTATGTTTGGGCCAGCAAAAAAAAATATACTGCGCCTAAATAGAATTATAAATATCTACTCTGTTTGATTCCCAGTGTGCAAACAATATGCAAGAAATAAGGATGGAGCGAGGGCATGATGGTTCACCTAGTACAATAAAAGCAACACTAAAAGAAGCTAAACTAACGTAAAATGATTGGATCATAGCGAATGTAAGAAACCGTACTGTTAAAAGACGATTCATCTGTTACATCATAGACCAGCAATATACCCATTGCTCCACGATAGAAAGCTGGAGAATATACAAGGAAATAGAATCTAACTTGTTTGATTTACATGTGTTAAATGTAACTCACAAATATACTGAAAGTAGCGCATTCCTCATTCACAAATGAAGTACGGCAAGCATCACTGATACGTAAAGTGGTAGGGGATACACATGTAAGATTTGTGAAATCATAATTAACCCTCTACGTAAGGAATCCTGAGAAACAATGAACAATAACGAAAAACGGAGTTGTAACTAAAAAACGGAGTTGTAACTATAATAAATCAAACACCAATCATGCAAATTAGATGTTTCAAACTCACATTAACTTCTACCTAACATATAAAGTTTAGAAGATTAATTTTATCTAGGTTTACCGAGGAAAAGCACTGAAGTTTTTCTTTTCATTAAAGGAGGATCAATAGTGTTCTCACTTCCCCTCATTGGTCACTCGAACTCATGACCTATCGATCATAGGTGAAGAGTGGAAAAGACTGAAGTTAAGAATGAGTGCATCTGCAAAAGTCCAATGTACGTCGTGCAACAATTGGGACAATCAATCATATTGCAGAAAATTGATAAAAGAGAAGCTAAATTCTGAACAAGTTTCATATAAGAACTAAACAGAAGCCAATGCATTTAATATGAGAAAACAAAAACACACATATATATAAATGCGTATATATGTATATATATATGTTCTGAATGAAGTGAACTTTTACAGAAAGGCAGCAATGGAGCAACCTGTAGTGATTGTTCTAAAACGTTCTTGACCAGCTGTATCCCAAATTTGGAGCTTGATCTGTTTGCCATCAAGCTTAACAGTTCTTATCTTGAAATCAATCCTATGTAGTAAATTCACATCAGTGATTCAATCAAGCACCTAATAATTGTTTTCTGCAATATGGACTTACCCAATGGTGGTAATGAAACTAGTTGTGAAGGAGCCATCGGAGAATCGCAAAAGAAGGCAACTCTTACCCACACCTGCGAATTAGAAACCAAATGATCGAGAAATATATTCAAAAACTTAATGCAGCATAAAGATAAATTACCAAGAAAATAAATGAAGAATTGATTGCAAAAGTAATCGAGAACTTCAAGCTCAAATCCTCTTAGCAAGAGACACTGGACCTGTTGGCGTCCATTGTGGTAGTATGTTAATCAGTCTGTTAGTTTCATTTTCGGTTATTTCCAGCTTGAGCTAATAACGGGTTTTAGCTTTAGCACTTTCTCTTTGTTCCATAGTTATAGTGACGTGGATATTTAGTACAAATACTTGTATCCTTTCCCAATTGGGTATTATGGAATAGGAAAATATCTGTGATTGCACAGCTACACAAAAGATGCATCTGCATTTCTACATTGTATCGAGAGCTAGATAAAGCTCACGGTAACATGGCGAATGCCTGGAACACGACAACTTGGCTGCTCCTCAATGCTGGCGATGGAAAATCCAGCATATCTCGCTCGAATTCAGAGATCTGTGATGTGATTCATCTCCAGAACTCAGATAATCCAGGCATGATTTTGGTCTCGCGTCCTCTGACTGGTATGAATTACCTCTCATGGTGAAAATCGACGACGATCACACTAGGAGACAAATCGACGCTTGGATTTATCAACAGTAAGATTCCAGAACCTGATGAAACTGATGAAAGTTATGAAGTTTGGCAAAAGACCGATTACATTATGATATCGCTGTCTCTTCCTTTCGTTGGTTGTTGAGAAGGGAGGGATACAATTGAATACAATTGAAGGTGTAGGAGATGGTTCTTGGGTATTGGACACTGGTGTTACTAGGCATATGTGCATTGATAAAAACCTCATTATAATCTTAATTTCATTCAGTCTGTTGTCCATGTTCACTTGCCAAATTGAAACTCTTTCAAAGTCACAAGCTGGTGAAGCAAAATATCTTCAGAAATCATTCTTCATAGTGTTCTCTACATACCTGATTTTAAGTACAATCTTCTTTCCATTCCTCAATTAACAGTTCAATCACACTGTATACTCACACCATACCTTAGCCCAGAATCCAACATTGTCTTAACTGTTGGAAGACTAGTGGGAAAGCTATACTTAATCCAGAACCCTACACAATATTCAAAACACCAAACTGATTTAGCTTGTTCTTCTGCTATTAATGCTCCATTTTTATACTTCTGGCATCAAGTGTTAGGTCATGCTCAACTTGGTGTTCTTGAGCATTTACATTTCCTTAATAAACATTGTAACAAATCTGATGTTGATCTAATAAAAGGTCGCGATTCTTGTTTCAAGGGAAAATTTAAGAGATCACCATTTCCATTGTCAGAAATTAAATCTCATCTCAACTTTGAACTATTGGATGTTGACATCTGGGGACCTTGCAAAGAGCCTTCCATATCAAACGCTCCTTATTTCTTAACTATAGTGGACCATAGTTGAGCCACACGGGTATATCTCTTAAAACAGAAGGGAGAAGTTCCATCTATTCTAACACAGTTTATCCTAATGTCTATATCAGTTTCAAGCAAGAGTTAAGACAATAACAAGTGGTAATGGTATGGAATTTTTAGAAATATTTGTCAGCCATTTTTACATTCTCTGGGAATAATTCACCAAACCACTTGTGTTCATACTCCCCAATAAAATAGGATAGCAGAAAGAAAGCACAGACGCCTCTTAGATATGGAAAGAACTATCATGTTCAACTCCAATCTGCCCATAAAATTTTGGTCCTACTCAATCCTCTATGCTGCACACAGCATAGATTGCCAACATAGATTGCCAAGTTCAATTTTACAATGGCATACTCCCTTTGAGAAACTGTATAACCAGACACCAGATTATTCACTCCTCAAGCCTTTTATTTGCCTTTCTTATTCTACCATTATCTCCCCAAATAAATCTAAATTTGAACCTTGAGCGCACAAATGCTTTTTCATTGGTCTTGTCCCTAGAAAAAGGGCTTATCATCCATATGATCTGGTCACTAACAAAACTTTACTTTCTAGAGATGTGACATTTCTAGAGACTGTATTCCTCTTTTCACAAGTGGCTGAGACAATCACCCGACCTCATATTTCTTCTACTACGGTTACAAATGAATCCAATTCTCCTACCATTTTAGCTTCTTCACCTATCCTTGATTGATTAACCAGAAACTCCTTCTTTAACCAAAAGAAAAAGAAAAACACCAGCTCGGCTTAAGGATTATGAAGTATATTTAATCATTGCATGACCATTTAATTCCTGTCCAAGATCCACTTATAAAAAATGTGACATATTCATAACCATGTTCATTTGTGCCAAGTGTCCTCTTTTAAAGAACCTTCTTCTTATGCTGAGGCTTGTACTCAAGCACCTTGGATAGAAGCTATTAACAATTATTGACAACCTTAGAAGTCAATAACGCTTGGGAATTAACACATCTTCCTAAGCTAAAGAAAGTTATAAGGAGTAAATGAGTATTCAAGGTTAAATATAAAATAGATGGATACATATACAAAAAAAGGTTGGTTGCCAAGGGTTTTTAGTCAAGTGCACTAAAATGACAGTTTCTCTCGTGTGACCGAATTAGTCACAATTAGATTTTTCATAGCATTTTGCTACTCAAAAGGTTGGCCTTGGAAAGGTTGGCCTTTGATGCATTTTGATTTCAACAATGTATTTTTGCATGATTACTTGCATGAGGAGGTTTATATGAAACTACCTAATGGCTAAACCAAGGCTACTCATGGGCAAGTTTTTAAATTGAAAAGGAGTCTCTATGGACTCAAGTAGGCTTCAAGGGAATAGAATCTTGAGTTCACCAAGAAGTCACTTAATTATAGTTTGGAACAATCTGCATGTGATCATTGTCTTTTTGTCTGATCAGTTTATGGCAATCCTTGTATATGTGGATGATCTTTTAGTGACAGGGAGTGACTTGGATGATATTACAGCACGCAAACTGTCTTTAGATGAAGCCTTCACTATTAAAGATCTTGGTTCTACTAAGTACTTCTTGAGGATGGAGATCACAAAGGGAGAAGAGAGTTCTTTTTTTTTTAGCCAAAAGAAATATATCATGGACTTTCTTGATTCATGATTCAACTCATCTTGACTGTTGCTATCCCACCATTACACCTTTTCCACCACGTACTTCTCCCACCTCATGTCATGGTGATCTTCTGGCAGACCCTGACAAGTATAGTGGTTGATTGGGAAGCTTCTATGTCTAAATCTGACTAGGCCTGACATTACTTACTCAGTGCAACAATTGAGTCAATTTGACACTCAACCTAGGTCAGATCATTGGACAGCTGCCTTGCATGTTCTTAGATATTTGAAAAGGGCCTCTTATCTCAGATTTTCTACTCTTCCCACTCATCATTTGTTCTCAAGGCCTATAGTGATGCTGACTGGTAATTGGTTATTGTTTGTTTTTGGGAACTTCATTAGTCTCCTGGAAAAGCAAGAAGCAATGCACTGTGCATGAGATCCAATGGTTATCCTACGTTAGTGGGGAATTTAGGATTTATCCTACTATGTCAATCTCTCACTTCATTGTTACAAACAAGCTGCAATCCATATTTCTGCCGACCCGGTTTTCATTAGAGAACAAAGCACCTTGATATTAATTGTCACATAGTGCGAGATAAATACAAGGAAGGTTTCATTCCCCTTCTACGTGTCCCTACTACATTACTGCACAGTTACTGTTGATGTTTTCACAAAGCTGCTGCATGTACGGCGTTTTCGTTGGCTTATGTCCAATCTGGGCTTGGTTTCCCTCACCCCAAGTCCAGCTAGGGGAGGGGGTGTTGGTGTCCATGGTGGTAGTATGGTAGTGAGTCTGTCGTTTAGTTTCATTTTCGGTTATTTCCAGCTTGAGCTAAAGACGTGTTTTAGCTTTAGCACTCTCTCGTTGTTCCTTAGTTATAGAGACGTGGACAATTAGTATAAATACTTGTATCCTTTCCCAATTGGGCATTGCGGAATAGGAAAATATTTGTGATTGCACAGCTACACAAAACATGAACTCTCCATTTCTACATGAACTCAGACAATGGTAAAGAAGAACATGTGTACACGATCATCAATATTTGTTTCATAAGGTGGAATCACCTTACATGTAACAGTGTTAATAACATCAACACATGAGCAGAGCAGCCAATTTCAGTACAAAGAAATTCAGTTAATAACTCTATATCAGCACACACTGGACGAACACGCTCAGCAACAAGAATAGTTTCGAACCAAATATTCATGAACATCTCACACATCAAGATCCCCAAATAACAATTAATTCGAAATTATGGCAACTTAGAGCACAGATTCGAACAATAACACAAATTTTCAGACCAATATGCGGCCTCGCACGATTAATTAATAGAAAGATCGAAACATTGTGACATTGTCAAATCCATAAAGGAGGGAAAACGAGATTTCAATGAAGACGAACCACTGTCGCCGATGAGGAGAAGCTTGATAAGGTAATCGTAATGCGCCCGTGCCGTAGCCGGTGCAACAGCCATTAAACCTTGTCGGTAGTGCCGTTTCCCTTCTCAATATGCCGTCGTTTGAGGTTCTTGATTGTATATTACTCGCAGGTGGGTGCAGAGAGCGGAAGAGATAGGGCTGTGCCACAGTCCGTCTAAAAACCTTGTTCTGTTGAGTATTATTATATGCTTTTTATTCAGCCTATTGTCCGTCTCCTGCGCATGCTCCAATACCTGGAGTAGAAATGTTGAGAGGGTGAGAACGTTTGTTTAGGAATTAATTTATCCAAAATCGTGAGTTATTTCAGTTTGGGTTAATTGAGTGGAACTCGACTTTAACAAAGTAATCCAAATGTTGTTGCATGGGTCCAAATGTCTCCTTCAAATTAGACATTCTGCACTAAGTTCTATATGTAGGGCCTCTAACATCTCATTTTATGATTTGTTATTTTATTGTTTAATAGAATAGTTACGAATTTGCCATTTTTCATATGAAAGGTGAATTGTTTAATAGGATAGTTACGAATTTGCCATTTTTCATATCAAATGTGAAATATAGAAATGAAGAAAAAGAAGAATGAAAGTGAAAACGTGTAAGAGAAAAATAAAACAACAAAAGGAAAGTAAAAAATAAAAAAATAAAAAATGATATATTAATAATGAGTATATAGTCTTTATGAAAGTTTCTTTAGTAAATTTTTTTACATGTTTTTTTTTTCTTTGGAGATTCCGCCGTTGAGTCTGTCTTTATATCTATCGGAAGAGAAAGAAAAAGCGAAAGAATTTATCTTCTAATTTTGCTATCAAATGTATTTGGTATCCTAGGCTTGTACTTTTTTTTAGGTTGTTACTTAACTGTAATTGTTGATTTTTTTTTTTTTTTGTCAAATGGTGAATTATATATACCTAGATATGAAGGTTCGATTTTGTGTGCTTGTTGAATTAAATTGTATTGACAATAAAACAAAATTGATTGTAAACGAAAGCTGCAAGAATGGGAGCGTTCGTTGTAGCGCCTCATTTGTTCTAGAATTATTTAGTATTATTTATTTATTTTATTTTGTCCGAGATTATTTAATTCGTGCTCGATTAGTATTTTATTTGTTTGTGTGATTGTAATTGTCTTATTGTTTTAGTGTATTAATATTTAATCGAGTTGAATTATTTATCGATGTAACCGAATCATCGAGCAACGGGTTCATTCGAATTTTAATCGAGCGTCGAGCATGATCGGGATATTCAATCGAACGCCACTCGCCAAGAGACCAGGCCGCCCGAAGCCCGCACCCGCGCAAGACTCGCGGCCCCGTCCGCATAGCCGAACCCTCATGCATGCACGCAGGACTAAATTTGAATTTTGAAAATCAAATTATGTGATATCTTATCCCCTCATTTCTTGTCCATTAATCAAGATTATAAGGAGGTTACGTTTTTGACTTTGCTAATTATAAGGAAGGCAATTATCTCTCCCCTTATGTAATAACCCATTTAGTAATTAATAAAAGTAATTATTTTAGTTCCGAGTTTGAACTAATTTACTCTTATTAATAATGCTCGTTCCTACTCCTGAGCCAGAAGTAAGTTATTCAGTTATAAGTTCGATTTTATGTTGAAAGTATTTTCGGTTGAATGTTATTCAGTAATCGAGCAAGTTCATTAATTATTTTCGGTCTGTTTATTTTATGACGGGATTAATTAGTCCAAGATGACGAATAACCGAAATCGAGTATATTCGATAAATTGTTCAAGTTAAGTTTAGACCCGAATTAAATATATTTGGTCACAAGACAAACTTAAATCAATTTCCACATCTTACCTCATATACGAGTTTGAAGACACCAAGCAAACCACATGCACCTAAAATAGTTTATTAGACAAGAGTTGGCAGATCAAGATTCATTACCTCATTAGATGCTCGACAGATTATTTTAGTTCAGCTAATATCATGTCGAGAATAATCACCAAGTCAACTAGACAACTCGCACATTACAGATGAGGGAGACCAACCACCCTATGGCTACCATTTATTTTATATTGGATCAATCAAGCATTAGATCTTTATAAGTTGTTGTAGAGGATATCTCAAACAAATAAGAAATACCGGGTGTCCCGTCGGGACTCGAAACCCGAGTCGAGCATTACCAAAAAGTGATTTCGTGAAAGTACAAGAAGAGGAGAAGTCGTCAGTTGTATCGATTTATTATTTCGAGGTCCCGATCATTTATTTTGAGCTCACTTTTGTCGTCTTGAGGAGAATTTTTTGTCGTCTTTTCCGGCGGAACTCCGTGCTCGTCGTTTCGTTCGATTCTTTTAACCGAGCTCGTAGTTTTCCGAAGATGGGTAACAGTTCCGAACCCTCTCGTTATTGCGGTCGTGCTCGTTCATATTACCGAATCTTTGTTTGAAGTTGGATTTCTTTCAATTGGTATATGCATGATTTAATGCTCTGTTGTGCTGTAATTATGACCATCAAAAACTCGTAATTTGTTGCTGAGACCTTCTGATGAAATGTAGTATTTGTTGTTGGCTTTCTCGGAGCTTTGGAATTTCAATAATTCGAGTTATATCGAGTGAGTTATGATTTTTATAAAACGAGTGCTCAAGCAGTTTTCGAAAACCCGGCAGCATGTACTAATAAATGTTTGTCTTGTTTATAGTATCTTAATGTGCTCAAATTAATTTGTGATCTTCATGATAGTTGTAGGTCTGTTTTTTAGCTTTCTAATGAGATAAGATTCATACTGAGATGATATTTTTAGCTCGAGTTATGTTCTATTGAATAAAAATATGTATGAGTCGAGTGTTGAACTTGTGGCAGAAAACTGATTCTAAATGTTAGTAGCTTTTACACCATCTTAAGAACTTTATCTTCTTTTGTGTTCTAAATGAAATTTGTAGTTCTACCTCTTAGCTTTCTAGGGATGCATGAATTATGTCATTATGATGAGTGTAGTATGATATATGTCTATTTTACTAAAGTTGTGCACAAGTATGTTCATGTTTCCCAGACTGCAACTAGGTTCATCATGTTAGTCATTATAAGGCCTGTTTAATGTTGTTATTTGCTTCTGAGTTCTTCATGAAAGTTGTATCTTTGCCTCTTAGATGTCATTTGGTTTTTGATTTATATAATTTGGATGTATGTAGAATGAGTTAGATGATAAATACTGAGGTGTTGTTTATATCACATGTTAGTCTCTGGCAGATTTTATGAATCATATGTTTTGTGTTTAAACTCATTGATAATGTCATTATTTGCCAATGTTATCTTCAACAAAGTTGTAGATATTTGAGTTATCTACCATGTGGTTTTTGAATTTCATTAAAAGCATGTCAGTAGCTCCAGTTATCTAGAAATTACTGAAGTCCGGTTAGTTGCATGTTCTCAATTTTTTACTACTACTCAGTTTTGAATGTTTGATGATTTATATCCTAGTTAATGACCTTATTTGTTCTCGATGTCTTCATAAGAATTGTAGAGGCATGTATTAGGGTTCAAATGCAACTAGAATCATGATTATATGATATATGTGCTGCAAGTTATGTTGATTTCAAAATCGCTACTAAGTTTTGGAAATCTCGTGTTGTACCTTTGAAATTGGATTTTACTTGTTAAATGCATGCCTATATGACTTAGATGTGCTAAGTGGAATCCATGTATGTTGCTATAAGTTGTTCGTGTGTTGGATAGTCATTTATAGGACTATTTTAATATATATAGGTGTTTGACGAGCCGAGCTCGCTACCTACACGTGTTTCGTGTTATCTCTTTCTTTCGACCAGGTCGGTACAATTTGTGGTATCTATAATTATCGCACTTGTTATTTCGTATAAATGTTTGTTTTGATAGCTGTTGTATGCTTGAGAACCCTAGTCTAGGTTTTCTAGTGGTAGTGCCTTTGATGAATGCATAAACAGTGAGAGGTCACCTGCCCGTTTGCCTAGTCGGGAGGTGGACGCCCTGAACTGTTTGCCTAGTCGGGAGGGGAAAAACAACTCCACTGTCTCCCGGAAAGGATCTCTTTGCCTATGTCGAGCTAGAGATGGAAGGTTTCCTGTTACTTCCTTGCCGATGTCTGATCGGAAGGTTGTTGTATGTACATAGGAGGTTTGCGATAGGGCCATACAGGGAGTAGACATGGATTCTATGCATACTTTAATTATGGTTTTGAATCTTTATGCGAAATATACTGTGCGGTATTGGTGAGCATAATGGTTTTGCTCACCCCCATTGTTTGTTTTGTCTTCTTGTTTCCTCTTCCTATCTTTAGGTTGAGTAATGTTGGCTGCGGCAGCGAGAGACGAGCAAGTGGTGGTCATGGGATCGTCATGTATTTGCTTCCGCTTTATTTACCTATGTTGGATTGTTATTTCGGATCATGATGCTTCCACTTAAACGTTTTGAACATGTTGATGGGATCATGTTGAATCTCTTGGTTTGGTTTCGAAAACTTATTATAACTTGGTTTGATTATTATGATGTTAGAAATGCATGTGTAGGTTCTTGTAGTTTGTCTTAATTGTGCTTTTTTTTTTAGTAGTTGAGTAGCGCCCGTTTAAGTTCAAGTTTTAAATTGGAACTTTGCGAAAAATTTACTTTGATTTTTATAAATAAATTCGGTAAACTCTTTAAAATAAAACGGGGTGTTCTATAGATTGTCTCTGGTGTTAGTGTGTTTAATGACCATTTGACCACTCGCTTTCGTCTCACCGCGCCAGCTCGAGGTATGAGTTTTGTTGTTTTGCTTATCTTGTATAGGGCTTAAGAAATTTATCCGCCTTTGGTTTAATTCAGACTCTAGTGTTTAATGATGGACTCTAGAAATTTCCTCCGTACATATATAGACTTGAACTCCAGTGGTAAAGAGTTAAGTCACGACTCTAAGAGCTCGTTTAGGATTGCTGGCATGTTTAGCTACATGAAAAAGAGCTTACGTGGCGGCCGACACTGTTAGTCGGAAGAGTCAAACGAGCTAACCATTCTGTTGTTCGGCGACGGCCGCCGAGTTAGGATTGTTCCTGGCAGTGATACCAATGTTTGATTCCTTTGGGAAATTATTGTTGTCAAACCCAAATCTTTGTAGTTTTGACTCTTGTGGAGAAACCTTTTTCCTATCTGAGTACCTAGGAAATTGTGAAACCCAGAAATTGAAATTTCTAGTGTGTACCTAGAACCGAGAGCCGAACCTGGCTGGGTGTAGCCACGCGAAGTGGTGGTCGAGCATGCACACTCGAGCTGAGAGACGCGAGGCTAGCATGCAGCCAACCGTCGACTCGCTCGTGAGCTGCAGCCGCCATCACCGCACGCAGGGACTCCTCAGGCCAGTGGGTATGACCAAACCTAGACCTTGTAGCTGGTATCCTAGTGGGTACATGCACGCATCCCCGCGCCCAGCATATGCAGCGCCAGCGTGTATGCCACCTCTTAGGTGACAGTGCATAAAACCCATACCGACCTTGTTCTTTTAGGGGTCCTTGAATCAGTATTCTTGGTCAAAATAGTATGTTGATCTTTCGTACCGTGTATGGATCCTCAAATCAACAACTCTCAATTTTGCGAGACTCGTCGATTAGTTTCCTCTGCCTCGTGCAAAATTTTCTCGAGATGGTGCGATATAAGTCCCGTATTGATGTTGAGTGGAGTCTTGAGTCTCGACTAGGGACTATGTATATTTCGTAGAGATCGAGACCTACGAAGAGTGAGAGGGTATTGGAATTAGATCATTAGTAGGGAAATGTCGAGCATCCCCATTTGTGAGAACGACTCTGCGGGAGGAGATATTTACTGAATAGCTAGTCGATACTTCCTAAACCGCACACGAGATATTACTCATGTCGACGAGGAATGAGATTTTGTCGTAGGTATCAACAGAGCCGTGTGTTCTGAAGGTAACGATTTTGAGGAAAGCCAAAGGAGTATTTGAATTAAGAAAATTTCTCAATCAAGAATCAAGTAGTATTATATCGATGTGTGAATCAAGCATATACTAGAAGGAGTATATTTTTACACAATAAATCTATTTGAAAAGATACAAACGTTAGCAACCTTGAAAATATGAAGAAACAGAAAAGGTTCATGAAGATTCAAGCACACTGTTGAGGATATCATTATTACTAAGAAGCTAATACAGAGACATCAGATATAGCAAATATAGGTAAAGTAAAAGTGAACCCTCAACTAATACATGATAATATACAGAGAGGGTGCGTCTCAAGAGTACAAGACCCCTTAACTCTGCCACCCATGACATATATCAGGGTTTATAAAGATAGATTCGTTGGATCAAAAGTTCGCTTTCGCTTAATCCCTTGAGTTTCCACAGAATCTTCAGAAGTGATGCTTTCTTGAAGTTTCTTGATAAGTCCAGCAGCAGTATCAGTACATTTGAAGACCTCTCTAGTAGAATCAGATATAAAAGTCTGAAATAAACTTTCATCAAGAAAACCAAGAAGGCCATTGAAGATGTGATGAGAATTTAATAGACCAATGGGCTTATTATGAAATTTCATGTCTGCCCAAGAAGCAATTGTAAACATGGTCATTAAAGTTTCATATCCACCAGAAAGTATGATGAAAGCATCACTATGGTTCACCATAAACATAATGCAACCATAAATAGAGTTAGAAAGCATCAGACTGGTAGAATCTTTGAGAACTTTTGAAGGTGTTCTGTGAAATGGTACAACACTTTTCACTTCAATATCAAAGCATTTTCCAGCCAAGAGAAGGCTACCAAAGAAAGTGAGGCTAGTTCCTCCATACAGTAAATTGATCTTTTATTTTCCCAGTTCACTTACTAGTTGGGGTACAATATCAATATTTTGAGAAGAAGCTACAAGTTTAGGACCGTCAAGAACACATATGGTTTTTATAGGTTGAAGAACCTTAGTAACTTGGGAAGATTGAGAAACCTCCATTTGGTGTGGGGAGATCATAAAGAATGATCGGTATATTTAAGGAGAAAGTTTATGAAGAGATAAATATTATATTGTTGCACTCTGACAGAAGCAACAGACAAGTAAGAAGTTAAGCTTTAAATGAGCGTCATCTATCAGAAGGGATAAGATATTCAATAATAAATAGGGTTAACAGAGACAGTTGTTGCAACATGATCCTTAGCAACAATATTTTCGAGACTATAGCGGTTTTGTTCATTTTTGAAATAGACCCATAAAGACATAAGCTCTCGATGTACATATCCACTAGGATGAGTCTCAAGAATTTGTTGGAGTGTTTGATCCATAGATTCTTTACTCAATCCATCTTTTATGAAAGTTATTTTATCTTCTCGATTTTTGGACAGAAACCCCACCTATTTGCATCGGGTGTCGCAGTTCCATCGAGCACATTTGAAGCATCCACCTATTCTTTTCGCTCTACGTTTCTTTGAAAAAGTACTTCTACCCATACCTAGCAGATATTTATAGGAAATTGGGAATTCGCCAGATAGTCGAACTTTTGCTTCAATCAACTATCGAATATCATTGGGTATATTATTGAGCATCAGCACTCTCAACCTTTCTACTCGAGCTCGATAAATTCTTTTTATGATATTAATAGGTAGAAAGGAGTAAAATTTTCGAATTTTTGACAGTGCTAAATCCATTGGCAATTTTGGACTAATGCTGAAGAAAGTTGAAGGATCCACCAAGTTCGTTAATAGAAAATGGCGCGTATGAGATACGACTTCAAATTTTTGTGTCAGAAGAAAAATGAGTATGAGATAAATATCGATTGAAAATTTAGTATTAAAATATACCGAGTGGCTGAATACGCAACCAGAGTGCATTAATGCAGCCGAAAGAAGATGTGAAATGTCGGTAATAATGATATCACAATGAATTATTGTGATACTTACTCATTTTACTATTGTCGGTGTGCATGATTGACAGTAAGAGATGGTTATTCTCAAGCTGTGAATATGTGGTATAATGATCGAGCAGAACGTGATCAATCTGACAAGGTAGATCACACTAGCACAATAACTACAACTTAGTTTTCCAAGATTTCTCGACTATAGTAAAGTCATGAGAATTTGACGTAAGAAAAGTACGGATAGCAGTGTTAAACTGAAAGGTTTATCAATTGAGAAATAGAGATGTTATGCTCATTAAAGTGTAGTGGAACTTCAGAAGTCACTTGGGAGCGAGAAGCTGATATTAAGGCTCATTTTCCAGATTTTATGTTCTGATATGTATTCAGTTCGTATGTATCCCATTTTTAGTATTTCCGAGAACGGAAATAGTTTTAAGGGGGGTAGATTGTAATATCCCATTTAGTAATTAATTAAAGTAATTATTTTAGTTCTGAGTTTGAACTAATTTACTCTTGCACGTTCCTACTCCCGAGCCAGAAGTAAGTTATTCAGTTATAAGTTCGATTTTATGTTGAAAGTATTTTAGGTTGAATGTTATTCAGTAATCGAGCAAGTTCATTAATTAATTTTGGTCAGTTTATTTCATAAGACGAGATTAATTAGTCCAAGATGACGAATAATCGAAATTGAGTATATTCGATAAATCGTTCAAGTTAAGTTTAGACCCGAATTAAATATGTTTGGTCACAAGACAAACTTAAATCAATTTCCACATCTTACCTCATATACGAGTTTGAAGACACCAAGCAAACCACATGCACCTAAAATAGTTTATTAGACAAGAGTTGGCAGATCAAGATTCATTACCTCATTAGATGCTCGACAGATTATTTTAGTTCAACTAATATCATGTCGAGAATAATAGCCAAGTCAACTAGACAACTCGCACATTACAGATGAGGGAGATCAACCACCCTATACTACCATTTATTTTATATTGGATCAATCAAGCATTAGATCTAAATAAGCTTCCTTCAAGTTATTGTAGAGGATATATCAAACAAATAAGAAATACCGAGAAAAAAAAAACTTATTTTTTTTCCTTTAAAGCTTATTTTCATGTCGACTTCTGGTGTCCCGTCGTGACTCGAAACCCGAGTCGAGCATTACCGAAAAGTGCTTTCATGAAAGTACAAGAAGAGGAGAAGTCGTGGGTTGTATCGATTTATTATTTCGAGGTCCCGATCATTTATTTTGAGCTCACTTTTGTCGTCTTGAGGAGAATTTTTGGCCGTCTTTTCCAGCGGAACTCCGTTCCCGTCGTTTCGTTTGATTCTTTTAACCGAGCTCGTAGTTTTCCGAAGACAAGTAACATTTTCGAACCCTCTCGTTATTGCGGTCGTGCTCGTATATCACATGTTATATATATATATATATATATATGTATATATATATCGTTCATATTACCAAATCCTTGTTTGAAGTTGGATTTCTTTCGATTGGTATATGCATGATTTAATGCTCTGTTGTGCTGTAATTATGACCATCAGAAACCCATAATTTGTTATTGAGGCCTTCTGATGAAATGTAGTATTTGCTGTTGGATTTCTCAGAGCTTTGGAATTTCAATAATCCGAGTGATATCGAGTGAGTTATGATTTTTATAAAACGAGTGCGCAAGCAGTTTTCGAAAACCCGACATCATGTACTAATAAATGTTTGTCCTGTTCATGAAAGTTGTAGGTCTGTTTCTTAACTTTCTAATGAGATAAGATTCATGCTGATGTGATATTTGTAGCTCCAGTTATGTTCTACTGAATAAAAATATGCGTGAGTCGAGTGTTGAACTTTTGGCAGAAAACTGATTCTAAATGTTAGTAGCTTTTACACCATCTTAAGGACCTTATCTGCTTTTGTATTCTAAAAGAAAGTTGTAGGTCTAACTCTTAGCTTTCTGGGGATGCATGAATTATGTCATTATGATGAGTGTAGTATGATATATGTCTAGTTTACTAAAGTTGTGCACAAGTATGTTCATGTTTCCCAGACTGCAACTAGGTTCATTATCTTAGTCATTATAAGACCTGTTTCATGTTGTTATTTGCTTCTGAGTTCTTCATGAAATTTGTATCTATGCCTCTTAGATGTCATTTGGTTTTTGATTCATATCATTTGGATGTATGTAGCATGAGTTAGATGATAAATACTGAGGTGTTGTTTATATCACATGTTAGTCTTTGGCAGATTTTATGAATCATATGTTTTGTGTTTAAACTCATTGATAATGTCATTATTTGCCAATGTGATCTTCAGCAAAGTTGTAGATACTTGAGGTATCTACT
This sequence comes from Striga hermonthica, assembly GCA_902706635.1. Lineage (NCBI taxonomy): Eukaryota > Viridiplantae > Streptophyta > Magnoliopsida > Lamiales > Orobanchaceae > Striga > Striga hermonthica. The sequence continues at coordinate 3,252,599 of CACSLK010009714.1, forward strand.
ATGTGGTTTTTAAATCTCATTAAAAGCATGTCTGTAGCTCCAGTTATCTAGAAATTAGTGAAGTCCGGTTAGTTGCATGTTCTCAATTTTTGACTGCTACTCAGTTCTGAATGTTTGATGATTTATCTCCTAGTTAATGACCTTATTTGTTCTCAATGTCTGCATAAGACCTGTAGAGGCATGTCTTAGGGTTCAAATGCAACTAGAATCATGATTATATGATATATGTGCTGCAAGTTGTGTTGATTTCAAAATCGCTGCGCGGGTTAAGTTTTGGAAATCTCGTGTTGTACCTTTGAAATCGGGTTTTACTTGTTAAAAGCATGCCTATATGACTTAAATGTGCTGAGTGGAATCCATGTATGTTGCTATAAGTTGTTCGTGTATTGGATAGTCATTTATAGGACTATTGTAGGTGTTTGACGAGTCGAGCTCGCTACCTACACGTGTTTCGTGTTATCTCTTGCTTTCGACCAGGTAGGTACAGTTTGTGGTATCTAAAATAATCGCACTTGTTATTTCATATAAATGTTTGTTTCGATAGCTGCTGTATGCTTGAGAACCCTCGTCTAGGTTTTCCAGTGGTAGTGCCTTTGATGAATGCATAAACAGTGAGAGGTCACCTGCCTGTTTGCCTAGTCAGTAGGTAGACGCCCTGAACCGTTTGCCTAGTCGGGAGGGGAAAAACAGCTCCACTGTCTCCCGGAAAGGATCCCTTTGTCTATGTCAAGTTAGGGAGGGAAGGTTTCCAGTTACTTCCTTGTCGATGTCTGATCGGAAGGTTGTTGTATATACATAGGAGGTTTGCGATAGGGCCATATAGGGAGTAGACATGGATTCTATGCATACTTTAATTATGGTTTCGAATTTTAATGCGAAATATTCTGTGCGGTATTGGTGAGCATAATTTGCTCACCCCCATTGTTTGTTTTGTCCTCTTGTTTCCTCTTCCTATCTTTAGGTTGAGCAATGATGGCGGCGGCAGCGAGAGACGAGCAAGTGGTGGTCATGGGATCGTCATGTCTTTGCTTCCGCTTTATTTACCTATGTTGGATTGTTATTTTCGGATTATGATGCTTCTACTTAAACTTTTTGAACATGTTGATGGGATCATGTCGAATCTCTTGGTTTGGTTTTGAAAACTTACTATAACTTAGTTTGAATATTATGATGTTAGAAATGTATGTGTAGGTTCTTGTAGTTTATCTTAATTGTTCTTTTTGTTAGTAGTTAAGTAGCGCCCGTTTAAGTTCAAGTTTTAAATTGGAACTTTGCAAAAAATTTACTCTGATTTTTATAAATATATTTGATAAACTCTTTAAAATAAAACGGGGCGTTACTCCCACATCGGTTGTGAAGGAGAACGAAGCATGCCTTATAAGTGGCTGTGGATACCTTCACTAGTAGGACGCGTTTTGGTAAGCTAGCTCTCAAAGGCAAAACCGTGCGGGTGAGCGTGCCCAAAGCGGACAATATCCTACCATGGGTTGGTTGGATTGTTACAGATGGTATCAGAGCCAGTACCCGGACGATGTGCCAGCGAGGATGTTGGGCCCTCCAAGGGGGGTGGATTGTAGTATCCCA
>CACSLK010009714.1:3267270-3285376 GCA_902706635.1 Striga hermonthica
TGAATTCGTGTTATTTCGATGTCTCGTTTTGTTAATTCGAGTCGTCGTTAGGTTGTTCATTTTCGTTCGAGCCTTATATGTCGTTCTGTTTATTCGTCTCAAAACTCGATTTTTATAAACTTTTCAAAGTCTGAGTTGGGTTTTATTTTGTTGTATAATTTTGAAGTTATGGACCTAATTGCTGAGGGAGCGATCCGAGTTTTGGTTGTATTTTCAGCTGTTGTTTGGTTTTCTGCTTCTGTTCGATTTCTGTTTCTGTCAAATAGCAGGTTTTCGTACAATTTCAATTGCCCATGTTTTCAGTTAGAGTTCCAACTAGGTCTTGTGGCACAGTGGTTGCTATGCACTCTTCTGGGAATGAGGTCGCGTGTTCGATCCCTATCCCTTGCGTAATGTAGCCTTTTTTTTTTTTAAAAAAAAAGCCAACTTCAGCACGCGGGCCTTCAAGCCCGCAATCGGCCCGCGTCCCAGCCCGACCTTTCCCTCTGTCTCTTCAGCCCGCGAGCCCGCGTCCGGCCTTCCTTCATCCCGCGTGTGCTCAGCCCATATGAGCGTTGGGCCAGACCTATGTTTAGGCCCAATTTCTTTTAATGCAGCCCAGAAATTTAATTGGCACCCCAAGTTGACTTTTAATCCTATTTTGAGTTCCGGAAGCCCGTTTTAATACCGAGTTTGATTTTAAAATTATTTTAAAAGTAGAAAAATTTGAGAAATTTATTTTAAAGTTCGAGACTCCAAATCAATTTTTCCGTGTCATTTTTTTTTCAAAAAAAAAAAATGAGAGAGTTCCAAGTCCACGAAAAATCCGGTTAAAACTCTTAAGTCTTAATTTTTATTAAGTATGGGTTTTATGATAAATTCGAATAGTGAGACAATTTATTGATAAATTATCTCTCTTAAATGTAGGTGTTTGAGGAGTCGAGCCTCAACCTACGTACCAACTTTGTGTGTGATTTTCTACTGCAATTTCCAGGTGGGTTGTAATTGTAAAATTTACTATGCCTTAATTAATTGTTCTTGTTGTAGTATGATCAATGTATGCATGTGAACCATGTAGCCTTCGATGTGAGCTATATTGGCCGTCGAACGGTTATCCCCGTAGCTATAGAACGTACCTTCGGGTAGTCTCCTTTATTATTGTTGACAGTCAGGGCGTGAGTCTTGGCTGGTGATCCTCGTATGTAAGGCCAAGGCGTGAGTTTTGGCATTCGGGGTGGATTATTGCTCCTGCTGGCCGGGCACTCGTTGTAAGGCCTTCGAGGGAGGCGTTCGGTATATAGCTCGGCAGTAGTCTATTGTTATAGGTGTGCACATGAGACTATTATTGATTATTGATAGGAGATGGGACGATTATTGATTCGTATACATGCTGCGACCATACTTAAATTATTTTCATGATTATTGACATTAATTATTGCATAGCGGTGAGCACCTCGAGTTTCCTATTGTGCTCATCCCCACCTGCTCTTCATGGATGCAGGTTAGTTTATGCGGTACGACGGAAGGGATGCGAGTGGTGGTTTTTAAGAAGTGAATAAATGCTTCCGTCTTGAAAAAACTGAACTTGGATATTATTGCATTATTGATTATTGTTTTTCACCAGTACCGGATTATTGAATTATCGATGGGGATTATTTCCCTAGGATTATTATGGGATTTGCCTTATTGAAATTTCATTATGGATTATGAGTATTGATTATTGGTGAATACTGAGAATGTGTTTAGTATTGATTAATGTTTTAAAAATGAGTAACGCCACAAAGATTGTTTTTGAAAATAAATTTCGAAAAATTTATTCAGATTTTCGGTAAATAAAAGTGGGGTGTTACAATCACGGCGCATTCCGACTCACAACTTGTCGTCGGACAAGTACTAGGAAATTACGAGATTAAGGAGGAACGAATGCTGAAATATGTCGCGGAAATCCAAAGCCTTGTGCAGGGCTTAGAGAAATTCGAGCTAACACAAGTCCCGCGAGAGGAAAATAGGCGAGCCGATTGGCTCGCAAGAATCGCGAGTTCAAATGAAGGAAAGATGGGAAATCGCATTACCACCATGCATTTAGAAGGAAGTGTTTTGGGCGAGATGATAGAGATTGATGTGAAAGATGACTGGAGGAAACCAATTCGCGAGCTATTGCAAAGTCAAGTACCTGACGGCGATAAACATGAGGCAGAAAAAACTGCTCGATATTTGAGCAAATTCTTTGAATTCGGGGGAATTCTGTATATGAGGTCGATTGTCGGGCCTCACCTGCAATGTATCTCGGAGGACAAAGGAAGTTACGTCCTGAAAGAAATTCACGAAGGATGTTGCGGAGCACATGCAGGGTCTCGAGCCCTAGCCGGCAAAGCTTTGCGAGCTGGCTATTATTGGCCAAAAATAGGAAGATGGCCGAGCAGTTAGTGCGAGGATACGAGAGATGCCAGCGTCATGGCCCAATTCCTCATATCCCCGCTGAAACCATGACGACGATCAATTGCCCGATCCCCTTTGCCCAATGAAGAATTGACTTAGTAGGTCCATTACCAATGGGAATGGGGCAAAGAAAATTCCTTGTAGTCGCAGTCGACTACTTCAGTAAGTGGGTCGAGGCAGAACCCTTGGCAAAGATCACCGAAGGAAAAATGATACAATTCTTGTTCAATACCATCTGCTGTCGATTTGGAATCCTGAAAGTATTGATTTCAGACAACGGAACACAATTCCAAGGAAAGCGAATTCAAATGTGGTGTCTCGACATGGGGATTAAGCAGCTATTTGCTTCAGTCAGACATCCTCAAGCAAACGGGCAAGTCGAAGTAACTAATCGAACCATCCTCCAAGGGTTGAAGAAGATATTGGAGAAAGCGTTGGGCGCCTGGGTCGACGAATTGACAACAGTCTTGTGGGCTTACAGGACGACTCCAAGGAGTTCGACGGGTCAATCTCCATTTCATATGGTCTATGGGATAGATGCACTCTTGTCTATTGAAGTCGGCTTGAACTCCCACAGGTCGACATTCTACGAAGAAAAGAAAAATGAGGAAATGATTGAAGAAGCCCTTGACCTAATCGAAGAGGGGCGAGAAGAAGCTTGGGTACGATTAGTAGACTACAAACAGAAAATGCGTGCCGCCTTCGACAAGAAAGTCCGAACCATACGGTTCCAAGTTGGAGATCTCGTCCTCAAGCGAGCAGATGCCCTAAAACATGTTGGAAAGCTCGAGGCTAACTGGGAAGGGCCCTATACCATTACAAAGGTGCTCGAGAGGGGTAAATACGAGCTCGAGGATGGGGAGGGTCGACAGCTGCCTTGATCTTGGCACGTGATCCATCTCAAATGCTTTTATGCTTAAGGCAATGTCTTGAACTTTTTTGTACTGAAAAACGTTCGAATCAAATTCAGTAATGCAATGAATTTCAAGTATATGCTTCAATTGTGTCTTTTACATATCCATATCGATCTTATTATGATTACTTGACAAGTCGAATTTTTCAAACACGGCTATAAAGCCGATTAACTTCAAAGACTACGAAGTTGTAACTCGAGTGCAATCTCGACAAGGCTACGAAGCCTGCGACTACGAAGCCGATTTAAACAACTACGAAGTTGTAGCTCGAGTGAAATCTCGACAAGGCTACGAAGCCTGAGACTACGAAGTCGATTTAAACAACTACGAAGTTGTAACTCGAGTGGAATCTCGACAAGGCTACGAAGCCTGCGACTAAGAAGTCGATTTAAACAACTACGAAGTTGTAACTCAAGTGGAATCTTGACAAGGCTGTGAAGCCTGCGACTATAAAGTCGATTTAAACAACTACGAAGTTGTAACTCGAGTGGAATCTCGACATTAATACTTCTGGCTCTCGGGAGTCTCTTTGTAGGATACTTCACCGATTTAAACAACTAAGAAGTTGTAACTCGTGTGGAATCTTGACAAGGCTACGAAGCCTGCGACTATGAAGTCGATTTAAACAACTACGAAGTTGTAACTCGAGTGGAATCTCGACAAGGCTACGAAGCCTGTGACTACGATGTCGATTTGAACAACTACGAAGTTGTAACTCGAGTGGAATCTCGACAAGGCTACGAGGCCTGCGACTATGAAGTCGACTAAACAACTACGAAATTATACTCTCGAGTAGGACCTTGAGAGTGAAGAAAGAATCGTTATGAACATCTATAGCAATTCAAGAACAAAGAAAGGTGACAAAATACGACGAATAAGAAACGAAAGCAAAAGGTTATATTCATAGAGTTCATTACAAGTAGGATCGTCTCGGCCTTTACAATCTGAAAGTAGGTCGAGAATGATAACCAAAAAAAAAAAAAGAGAGAAAAACAACAAACAGAAGACTTCAAAAGATAAATGGGCACAACCCAAGGAAGCACATATAGGACTCATCATCCGTCTTCTCAGCATCGTCTACGCCGTCATCAACCACGATCACAGTTTTTTCAGCATCGGCATTTCCCTCAGCGCGGTCGTCGACAAGCGGCTCCGTCCCATGGGGTTCGACGTCTCCCCCCCGGACTTCTCCCTCGTGATTAGCCCCACTCGGCTGAACTAATTCAGTCGAACCAACCAAGGGGTGGGAGGGGCCTCGAGTTGGGCATCCAGGTCGGCCTTACGAATAGCCCAAGCCTCGAGCCCCGACCACCACGGGTAGTCATCCAGGAGGGATGTGTCACTCTCATAGCCATCGAGGTTGAGTTTCCCGACAAACTCAGACCCCGACACCACCGCCTACCACGCATCGAAGGTATGGTCGAAGTATTGGACGGCGGCGGGGCAAAGCCTGTCGAAAAACTTAGGCGAGTTGGAAAAAGCCTTGACGACTCCTTTATGATAAGTCTCGATGAAGTCGGAGCCCACAACAGACTTCAGGAATGACATTCAGCCATGTACGGTGCCAATATCCCTCTCGAACACGACCTCCTCCCGATCCTTCTCAAGGTCGACCTTGAGCTTTTCATGGGAATGCTGAGCCACGGCCTTGTCGGTCTTCAGCTTATCGACGAGAGCCTTGGAGGCTTCCAGGTCCTCCTTCAGCTCCTCATTCTCCTTGAGCTACGCTGCACACTTATCCTCTAAGGATTTAGTGGCAGCAGCAGAAGCCTTGCTGCACTCTTCGAAGCAAGGTAGCGCCACAACCAAAAACTGCAAGGAAACATCGAGGATAAATGAGAAATAAACCAGGGTATACAACTTAAAGTTGGTAGAAAGATAGATAATTACCCAAGAAAGCAGCTGAGTGGCATAGTTGGAGCATTCATAGAGATTCACATCAGCACGAGCCTTGTCGGCCTCGGGGATGATGGAATTGAGGTACTTAGCCACCTCATACGACTCAGGATGTTTCCAGAGCCGAGATGGCATCTTTACCATCACGTCCTTGACGGTAATGGGAGGGGGAGCATTCTTCTCTACCACCTTCTCCTTGCCCTTGTCGACCTTGCGACGTTTAAGGTCATCGGGAATCAAGGTAAGGGCCCGGTCGTCTTGCAGCCTCTTGCGGGTACCGAAGCCCGAAGGTTTATGTTGTTTAGCCGCACTAGGGTTTTTGACCCTAGACTTTTTAATAACAGCCGCCTCGACTGCAGCGGCGACCGATTTCGATCCAGATCCGCCAGGAGAAGGAGGAAGAGATTCAGTAGCCGACGGCCCGGCCGATTGTTTCTTCTTCAGTTCGAAACGCTTAAGTGCCCTGACTACAAGAACACAAATGATCACGCAACAGTTAAAAAAATGTGAAACATAAGATTAGCGGTTGGTTTTACAAGAAATAATTAACGGCTTACGAGGGTCGTCGAGACGATGAAGATCCTCATGAATAACGAGCCGAGCATGATTAACCAAACCACGATCCTTTATTATCCGACGAGCACTATAAGTGTGCTTATTAAGCTCCTCTAAAATTTTCTCAAAATTCTCGGATCGAGGTCATTTATTCTGTTTCACTTTTGTTGTAATCCACTTATTCACAAAAGGATACGCGCCAGGTGGAGGTCGGATAAAAACGTACTTCGACTTCCACTCGGTAATGTTCGAGGAGAGATCATCGAGGAATGTGACGCCGGCACGACGTCCCAGGCATTGAGCACCTTTTTGAAGGCGATAGCCATAACAATAGAAGAAGAACTCGGGCGAAAAGAAATGGAGAACTGTACAGGAAACGACTATGAAGGCTATCATGATACATATGACATTTCGGGAAAACTGATTTATGGGTATTTTGTACAAATCGCTAATCGACAAGAGTTCATCCTGAATAGGAAAACAAAAACCGAAGATGACTTGGTCGATGAAAAAGGTGTGACAACCAGAAGGAGGACGAGCAAAATCATTCTCAGAGCCGGGGGCGACCAGCTCCCAATAAGAGGGGAAAGCCCACTAAACTTTCTAAAGCCCTCGATCTGAGCTGCAGAGGCATAAGAGAAAGGATTCAGAACGGCAACTTAGCCAAAGGACAAGCTATGGATACAACATTTTAAAGATCGAGGGGAGCAATTATTGGTATAGATACAAGACTTGTTCTATATACAGGATTATCTAATAACCTAATGGGAATACCTCGAGGAAAAAGATCGAGGCGAGGAGAATCCCCTCGAGAAGGACTCATGATTTCCACCAATCCACCGTCTAACAGTGCTTGATCGTATTCAGCCCAGTCGACTTCGGGATCGGGAACTTGGGCAGAAGAGGAATGAGGAGACATATCAGCCATCCTATAGCCAACCACTTCGACCGAGTCAGATGATTTGAGGCCCCCATTGATCATTTCGTCGAGTGTATCAGGGGAAGAGTCGGAGTGAGAAGCTAGAAAAGAATCGAGGTCGAGATTAGTCATCACGAAATAAGACCAAATAAAGTAAAGTCGACTCACAGAAACCAGCAAAGGGTAAAAGTGAGCAAGGAAACAATGCGTTATGACTCGATGAAGGCATGTCAACAAGTTGATTTAAGTCGACTCAAGAAAAGAAAAGAAAGGGAAGACGAGTGATCCGACAAGAATCGACATAATAAAAAGTCGAGGAGCTACCGCACGCTAAAGGTCGACGACTAACAAAATAAAAACAACAAATCAAAACGAGATATGTGCATAAGAAGATTCAACAAGAAAAAGAGGAGGAATGGTAATTTGCGAAGTATGAACAAAGCGCAAGAACTTCAAACTTCAGAAACCTAGAAAAAATGGCACGAAAGCAAATTGATAAAAACTGGGGAATAAATCAATAAACACTTACCCATGTTACTCATATTGGCTTGATGAGTTGATCCGAACACTGGAGTTGCTGAAAAAGATCGCCGGTATAACCGAAATTGCGCAGAATTGCCGGAGTTGCAGAGAAAATTTGAGGATTGGGAAGTTTTAAGAGAATGAAAACTGTTCAAAGGAGAATTTGAAGCATATTTATATATGGGGAGGATGGATGTTGGCCGTTAGATCAACAAGAAACCCAACGATCATGATGAAGCACGGAATACGAAGAGTCAGTGGTTGAGATGACGCGCGTCATTTTGAGTTTTTGAAATTCAAAATTGAAAGAAAGAATGTCAGAGCATTAGACTTATCTCGAAAGGTAATCATGAGTACAAAAATATTCGACCCATGTAGTGAGACATGACAAGGGCCAAAGCGAATCACGTAGCCCAAGTCGAGAAGATGCGACAATCGAACCCTTCTTTACGCTTATGCATCGATCTGCTTATGACTGCCGGAATAAATCGAATTTTTCAAAACGGCTATATAGCCGGCTAACTCTATCAACCACAAAGTCGATTAATACAACTGCGAAGTTGTAATTCTCAAAGTGGAATCTCGAATAATTCATGATGCCCAAGACTACGCGGCCGACTCAAACAACGACAAAACAGTGAACCTCATGCGCACTACACATAGATCATGAATATTAATGCAAGAAAAACAGCTATGAAGATGTTAAAGCAGTTGCTTGACTTTGACCAGCTCGCAAGAAGGGTTGGGAGAAGACGACTCGAAAAACTTGTTCAATAGCTATGAAGCTGTTAAAATAGTTGCTCGACTTCGACCAGCTCGCAAGAAGGATTGGGAGAAGACGACTCAAAAAATTTGTTCAACAGCTATGAAGTTGTTAAAGCAGTTGCTCGACTTCGACCAGCTCGCAAGAAGGGTTGGGAGAAGACGACTCAAAAAACTTGTTCAGCAGCTATGAAGCTGTTAAAACAGTTTCTCAACTTCGACCAGCTCGCAAGAAGGGTTGGGAGAAGACGACTCGAAAAACTTGTTCAACAGCTATGAAGCTGTTAAAGCAGTTACTCGACTTCGACTAGCTCGCAAGAAGAGTTGGGAGAAGACGACTCGAAAAACTTGTTAAATAGCTATGAAGCTGTTAAAGCAGTTGCTCGACTTCGACCAGCTCGCAAGAAGGGTTGGGAGAAGACGACTCGAAAAACTTGTTCAACAGCTATGAAGCTGTTAAAGCAGTAGCTCGACTTCGACCAGCTCGCAAGAAGGGGAGAAGACATAGTAAGACGATATAAGGAACTAAGAACAGTGGAAAAAAAACTAATCAACCACGAGAATCGACAGAATACAAACAAATGACCAGCTGAATAAAAAGATAGCATTATATTAAAGGAAAGTTCTTACATCCGAAGCCATCTCAACCTTTACATCGGTAAATAGGTTGAGATGGCAATAAAAAAAAAGCAATACAACTAAAAGCAATACAACTAAAGAAAGCAAAACGATATAAGCTATGAAGCCTAAGAGTCAGCACTCGACTTCTCGGCACCATCCCCGTCCCCACCATTCACGGGCTCCGTCCCGGCACCCTCATCCCCGGCAGGCTCCGTCCCTTGCTGCACATCAGGTCGCTCGACCTCAATCTCCTCGTCGACCGACTCTTCTTCATAGTTAGCCCCGCTTGGCTTGACCAATTCAACCGGACCAACTAAGGGGGATGGAGGGACCTCGAGCTGAGATGAAAGCTCGGCTGCATGAATAGCCTTGGCCTTGAGGCCAGTCCACCATTCACGACCAGGCGGGAGGTCATCGCTGCCCTGGAAGCCGTCAGGGTCGGGGAGAGTCTTCTTCACTGCCACCTGGTCGATTTTTCCAGGAAAGTTGGGTTGAGCCATAGCTTGTTCCCACGTGTCGCAGGCAAAGTCGAAGTATTGGACCGCCGCGGGAACCAGCTCGTCGAGGAAGTCGGACGAGTTACAGAACGCCTCGACCACAGCCTTACGGTAGTGGGCGAGGAAGACAACACCAGTAGGAGATTTCAAGAAGGTCCTGCAGCCTTCCTGAATCCCATTCTCCCTCTCGAACATGGCCTCGTTAGTGGCCTTGACCAAGTCGGCCCTCAACCTCTGACTTTCCTCGAGGCCGTCTCCTTATCGGCTCAAAGCTTGGCGATGACGGTGTTGGCGGCCTCGAGCTCTTTTCTTTCCTCTCGAGTTCCTGGCACTTAGCCGCATATTTTTCCCCTAAAACCTTAACGTTGGTTTGGGGGGAAGTCACCTCCTCAATCATGGAGGGGAGGATGCAGGCGAGAAGCTGAGAAGAAAATGGCGAACGAAATGGTTAAGACAAATGTGAAAAAGTTTTTACGAAGAGAACATAAGAAAACAAAGCTTACCCGAGGGATGAGTCGAGCAGCATAGCGGGCCCAGTGATAAGGGTTACCATCGGTCCGAGCCTTGTCATCCTCGGGGAGAGTCGAATGGTGATAGTTGAGAATTTGAAGGGGGTCGGGGTTGTCATAGAGCCGAAGGCTGTTGCAGAGTCACAGGCTGCACCTTCACGGGGGACGACTGCCCCGCGTCCTTCTCGACCACCGGCTCCTTCCCTTTCTGGAGTTTGAGGGAGCTCGGCACCAGAGTCATGTCCCTCTGATCTTGGGCCCTTTTGCGGGAATGAGAACCCGAGAGCTGATTCGGCTTAGAGGCCGAAGGAAGCACGACCTTAGACTTTTTGGCGGCAGTCGTCTCGACTGCCGCAGCTTTGGAGCAAGAACCCGAGATTCCTTCGGGTCTCTTCGAAGGAGCAGAAGCTGTTGACTTGTTGGCCGCTTGGCCCTTCTTCTTCTCGAATCGAGCTAAAGCTTTCACTGTCGACATAGAAAGAAATAATCAATACAAAAAGAATATATAGCCAATACATACGCGTCGAACAAGAAAAAGAAAAGCGGTCAGATGATTGGTGGCAAGTCGAGACATAGACTGATAATGAAGAGCTTACGAGGATCACTGAGTCGAGGAATATTCTTGTCAACAAAAATCCCAACATGATTAAGAAGGGAGCTATCCTTAGTCAGTCGACGAGCACTCCATGTGTGCTTATTCAACTCTTCCAGCATAGCCGCAAATTGCAAAGAGTTGGGACGCTTGCGTTGTTTTGTCTTGCTGGTGATCCACTCATTTGTGAAAAGGATATTGACTAGGAGCAGGTCGAATGAAGAAATACTTCCTCTTCCATTAGATAATATTGGAAGAGAGGTCGTCAAGAAAAGACACACCCCCGCGACGACCCAGACAATGGGCGTCTTTGCTAAACCTATACCCGTAACAGTAAAGAAAAAACTCGGGCACAAAACTACCTAAAACTATTCGGGTGACGATTATGAAGGCCACCATTATTCGGATGGAGTTAGGGGTGAACTGGGTTATTGGCACATCGTACAAGTTGCTCAATGACATCAGCTCATGTTGAATCGGGAAGCGCAGTCCCGACATTATTTGATCAAAAAAAAAGGTGAAGCAGCCGCGAGGAGGATGCTTGAAGTCATCAGAAGGCGTAGGGGCAACCAACGCCCAATCGAAAGGAAGACCACTATATTCCCTAAAGCCATCAATTTCGGCTGCAGGGGCATAATAAAAGGGGTTAAGAACAGCTAACTTCGCTACAGGACATGCTAAAGTTACAGGCTCGACTAAAGTAGCTATTATTAATGAATGTCCATGACTTGTTCTATACACGGGGATATCTAGCAGCCTAAGAGGGATACCTCAAGGGCTTAGGTTAAGTCGAGGAGACCCCGGGGTTCGGGAAGCCTCAGGGTCCTCATTTAGTGTACCAGATAGCCATGCTTGGTTATACGCATCCCAGTCGACTCCGAAAGATAAGACAGTGGAATGAATAGAATTATCTGGCTCGACATTTAGGCCGGCACTCGGTCCAACAGAGATTATTTGTACAGAGTCGGAACTCGAGTTGTTGTCGATTTCGCGGGCAAGAGATCCAGAAATGGGGTTGGAGTCAGAATCTAAAAAGAAAAGAGAACGACAATCGATAGATGTGGATAATTACAACCGCGATTCGACTTCAAAAGAAACAAGTCAATGAAGGAACGAGGACAACGCGCGAGGCGACTCGACAGAGGAACGAAAGAAGGGAAGGAACGAGGGAAACCTGTCATTCTTGATTCGACTCGACTTGACATAAGACTGTCAAGTTGATGGTTAGTTAATCTAAAGAAAAGCAGACGAGTCGATTTTTCATATCAAATCGACTAACTAATGAAAATGCCTAGGAAAACGAGAAGTCCACAATTGAAGATCTAACAAGGGAAAAATGCCAAAAAGTCATATAGAAATCCCAGAAGATCTGGTTATTCTATGAATCTCAAGCATATTACCCAGAAAAGCAAAAAAGAAAAAAAAAATAACCGCGCATAGCAATAAATCAGAAAGCAAAGAGATCTTACACATAATGTTTGACGAAGAAGTCCTGAATAATCCAAGAAGAACGTCGAAAAATGAAGCAAGCGCCGGAGAGCTTGTGATGCTTTATTTGCCGGAGAAGAAGAGAGTTTGAAAAATCTAAGTGCGAAAAGTGAAGGCAAGGAAAGGAGAGGGGTACTTATAGGGAGGACAGAGAAACCCTAGCCCTCAGATTAAAGTCAAATCCAACGGTTTAGATGGTGCACAGAATACGAAGAGGTGGAGAGAGAGAAACGTCTTGTCAGACTTCAAATCTTTTTGAATTTCGAAATTCGAAAGAAAATCTGAGCTTATCTAATCAATGTGGAAATTTGTACAAGAGCTACTCGCGAGTCGAGAGGCAAATGAAGATGACTGGAAACAAGGAAATCGGCTGAGAAGAAACCTTATGAGGATTCGATCCCAGGTAACCATGTATGGTAAAGCGCAATATACGGAAAGGCTTAGGCTAACTACTCAATCGACAAATTTACTCTTAAGCTCAGAATCGCTTCGAGTAATTTTTGGGGGTACTAGATGATATAGCCATATAAAGAACATGTCAACCCTTTAAACTGTACTCGACCGGAGAAGTAAAACCGATTGTATCTCGACATATTTCTGTCGACATCCACGAGTCGACTTTTGCATAATCGATTTTCTACCATAATAATAGTTTAGGACCTCCCGCCAGTCAACATCGTGGAGTCGACCTCGTATAAGGTCGACTGGCATAAGGTCGACTTCTTCCTAAATATAGCTGCTAAATCAGGGCCTAAAATGAATCGTCCACACTCGAGGTCGACTTCTCAAACCTCGAGTCGTAATGCATAATGACGACCTCACACACTTTGATATGTCCTTCGCGAACCTCTTGTCCCCTTATGGATAAGAGAGAATCTGGGATGACTCAACAATGAGGGGAGACGAACCGACCAGGGCAATTTGGACCTTTTAGGTCCACTGACTTAGGGTAATTCGGGCATCACAGATAAAGTTTCCCTCCTATATAAAGGAGAAGGGGTAGCACTCCGAACCATATTTCGCAAAAAGAATATTTGATTAATTTATTCAGAAAATTTGCGAAAAGTGCGTACTCTGATAGTATTAAAATAGCGGGGTGTTTCAATTAGTGTCCAACAACGGTTCGAGGGCGTTTTAGGCAGATCTGGGCTCTATCCCACCGGTTCGCTCTAGATCTGAAGAGCAGACCCATCAATGATGTTTTATGATGGTGATTTATATGTATTTGTCATTTGGAGTCGAACCTTTAGATGGTTTTGTAGTAGCCCGATTATTACCCAGTTCTCGGACGTTTTCCCGAACCGTTGACCCCTTTTGACTTTCGGTTGACTTGGTCAACCGCTATTTGACTTTTATGTGTCTTTCCAATAATTGATTCCTAGTCGAGTCAAATGTTCCATACTCCACGAGACTTTCCACGAGCCACTTAGTTGAAATGTTTCAACTAAATTTATGTGTTTGTTGGATTAGTAGTAATTGAGAGGCTATCATGATTTCGTGTAGGTGTTTTGAGGTGTTGACCTCACCACTTATTCGAGCCTCGCCTTTGTGTTATTCGCTGCTTCCAGGTGGGTACAGTTTGGGTATCTATAATTATCGCACTTGTTATTTCGTATAAATGTTCTTTTCGATAGCTGTTGTATGTGTGAGAACTCTAGTATATGTTTCCCGTTAATAGTGTCTTTGACGAATACATAAATAGTGAGAGGTCGCCTGTCTGTTTGCCTAGTCGGGAGGTGGACGCTCGGAACCTTTTGCCTAGTCGGGAGGGGAAAAACAACTCCACTGTCTCCCGGAAAGGATCCCTTTGCCTATGTCGAGCTAGGGAGGGAAGGTTTCCGGTTACTCCTTGCCGATGTCTGATCGAAAGGTTGTTGTATGTACATGGGAGGTCTGCGATATGGCCGTATAGGGAGTAGACATGAATTCTATGCATACTTCGATTATGGTTTTGGATCTTTATGCGAAATATACTGTGCGGTATTGGTGAGCATGATGATTTTGCTCACCCCCATTGTTTGTTTTGTCCTCTTGTTTCCTCTTCCTATCTTTAGGTTGAGCATGGTTGGCGGCGGCAATGAGGGACGAGCGAGCAATGGTTATGGAATGTAGTGTCCCTTGCTTCTTTTGCTTCCGCTATTACCTATGTTGGATTGATTGACGTTCATTGAACTACTATGCTTCCGCTTTCATTTGAAAAAAATGTTGGTTTAAATTTTTGGATCATGTTAAAACCTTTGATTGTTTTCTAAGACTTATAATGATTTGGTTTGATGGTTATGATCATTAGTATGCATGTGTAGGTTATTTGTGGTTGTATTTAATGGTTTACTTTTGTTAGTAGTTTTAAGTAGCGTCCGTTAATGTTTAAAGTTTTAAATTGGAGTTTTGCGAAAAATTTACTCTGATTTTTCTATAAATGAATTGGGTAAACTTTTTAAAATAAAAGGGGCGTTACATTCGTGGTGGCAGTTAGTGTTGGGAATGAGTTGATTTTTTTTTTTTTTTTGTGGGATTCAAAATGTTGATTATTGTTTTTTTTTTTTTGTTTTAATTATGTGTATGTTTATAAATATATTTTGATTCGAAGAAATATATTGTGTTTTTTTTTCATTTTTTTCTGTATTTTTTTTCATTTGTTTCTTTACAATTATATATAATGTATTTGTGTGTTAATTGTACAGGTGAATCAGTATGTATGTTCCTTTTAAAAGATTTTAAGTTGTGATTTCTAACTCCGGCGAACGAACAATGGTAATATATTGTCGAATTTATTTATGCGATTAATTGTAGTTGTAATGAATTTCGAGGTAAACATATGTCCTTCAGGAATGATTTTATTTTTTTAAAGAACCCCAATTTCCGCCGAACCCTAACCCCAATTTCCGCCAAACTTTCGCCTCTTTTTTCCGTGTGATTGTCTTCCTCGGCGTCGATTAGCCTCCGGCCAGTGGTCATCTCCGACCGCTCGGCCCGACCCTATGGTCGCGAATCTCCGGGTCCCTGCAGGTGTCGCGTTTGAAGGCCCCTCCTCTGTTCGCCGACAAGTATACGTTCGTGCGGTGGCGCTCCTCTGTCAGTGGTCGTCGCGGGCTACAATAGGAGGTGATTTACCCTCGTCCTTCTCCTTGCTGGTATATCGGAGGTCTTACGGGTCGCCTTCGTCGTTCTCGACAGAGCCTTCGGTGGTTCTGGGCTTTGGATGGTGGCGGTTTGTAGTGGGCTTGGAAGACGCGTGGGCTGGGGGTCGGGGTGGGTCTCTAGATGCTGTGGCTGTTCAGGTTGCGGCAGCCGGGGTTGAGGTACCGATCAATCCTCATAATCCCTTTTCGGCTAGTGGTGTTAGGCGGCGAGGGCTCGGCTTCTCTCGACTTCGTCTAGTGGTGTTAGACTGGTTGGGGCCGGGGTTGGTGTGCGGGTGGTTTGTCTTCCTCTCGGTTGTTGATGGGTCGATTCGGGGATTGGTTCGGGGCTCGGCGTTGGCTAATGTATAGGCTTTAGGCAGTTTCGGTAGTGTTTCTTCGGACTTGATATCTTTTCTTGTGTCGATTGTTCTTTGTTGGCTGGGTCTGTTCGATTGCTGGGGAAGGGCTTTTTTGTGTTTTTTTAGGTTTTTTTGGTTCTTGTGTCTATTGTGTTGTTAGGTAGGTTCGTGTTTTAGGTTTGGGCCGTTGGCCTCGATACTGATTACCCCGTGGGGGCCATTTCTATTCTCCCGTGAGGAGCGTTCGTAGTTTGTGTTTTTGGTGTATTTTCGTAGTTGGGATCGTTTTCAGTGTGGGTAGTTTATGTTGTGTTTTGTGTGGTGCCGATTGTATTCTAGCTTGGCTAGTGTCGGTTTCTAGGCGATCTCTGGATCTGTCCTCTCTGTTTTTCAGCTGTTGGCTGCGTAGTTCAGCTAGGGGTTGTACCTTTGCACAATTGTGCGTTTTATTTATAGTTATTTCTATCGTTCCGAAAAAAAAAAAAAAAATTATTTTTATTATATTACAGAGACTTCCATCTGCTCTTGCTCATCAGTATACGGTTGTCGTACCTGTTCAGTGTACGTTAACGACGAGAGATGGGCGTACATATGATGTGAAAATGAGAGGGAATGATGAGGGGATATTCTTTAATGAAGGGTGGCTACATTTTATGATATTGGAGAAAATTGAGAATGGGTACTATCTATGGTTTGATCGTAACAGTCTTACAGATTTTGTGGTTACTGTGGTCGAAGAAAATGCAGTTGAGCGGCCTATGCGATATCACTTTACTTTGGAGATCAAGAAAACATACATTGAACGTGCATATTTGGTAATTTCACAATTTACATCTGTATAATTTTTTTTACTTATGACATTACCTTGAGAATATGTTATAAATGCAGCCTATTCCGATTCAATTTTGGCGTTCATATGTGGTCGGTCAATGCGAGGATCTGACTCGTTGCTTGTTGCTACTCGAAGATATGTCATATGAAGTAGAGATTGCTGCTCTGCATGGCGAAGTGTTAATGCAGAATATGCGTGCTAGAAAAATTATTGAGTCGATTGACGTTGTTGAAGGTTCAAAATGCGCATTCACGCTGCGTACTTTTTTATGTTTGTTTTGAGATAGTTGTTCTATGATTTGTAATTTTTATGTTTATGTTGACACTTGTTTTTAAATGAGACAATAGTATGTTCTGTTATTTTTATGCCATTGGAATAATTATTTTGTAATTCGACATTATTTGATCGTTTATGTGAACCTTTTGTTTCTGATATTTATTGTGATGTGGATAACTGTTATTTTTTAATGCTACATTAGGTCTAACAGCATGGGAAAGTGTTATATTATTGCTTTCGTGTATATAATAATGACGTCATGAAGAGTGGACGAATAACATTAGAATTGTACAATTTAGAAAATATTTGAAAAAAATATGAGAAAATTAAAGATGTAAAATTGTAAAAATTGTTGCAAATGAGTGGCCGACTATTTCTGATGGATAGGGTAACTACTCTGAATGTGGGTCGGAATTTTGATTATTACCAACCTGACGGATAGGGTAACTACTATGAATATGTGTTAGAGAGTAGCTAAACAATATCATATCTCATAAAAAAGCGTTAACCAATGCATATAAGTAACAGATAAATAACTTGAAGAATAGAAGAAGATATGTATAAGCTATTGGTTTGCTGCATCCAAAATTTCTTGGTAAACAATATTTTTAGTGTGCCGAACCTTTTTATTGTCAAAATATGGTGGTTTTACAAGAACTGTAAAATTAGACGACAATCTTGCCCGTGAGAGTGCAACATATAATTGCCCATGAGAGAAAACTGGCCCGTTCAAATAAATACCCAACGAAAAATTAAAAAAAAAAAAAGATGCTGGCCCAAAAATAACCCCAAACAAAAGCATAAAATTACGAACACACCCCTCGTCTTTTTTAACATTTAAAATCGAGAGGAACCAAAAAAAAGGGACGGAAGGAGCAACGAAAAGAAGGCAGAAGAGCTAATCACGTGTCGCATTGCAGACAACCCTATATTTTCTTATAAGTTAAGAGGTAGAAATATTTACTTATGTTTTAATGGTTTATATGGTATAATTTTTGTTACCCCCAATCTTTCTTTTAATGTTATAAATACTACCTTTAATTACAAATATATATAATATTAATATTAATAGTACTTGAACTTCAAATTACTCATTAATTTTCATTCCAAAAAGCACAAAATAATAAAAAAAAATCTTAACTACAAAACAGTTTTATGATATCAATACCCAAATTATTTAATAGGAGACCGATAATTCTTTCAATTGACCTTGTCATTTTACTTACACGTAATAATAATTAAAAAAAGTATTTTAAGTAAAAAAATAAAATTCTAAATAGATGATTACGTAATGGTAATATAATTTTGTTACCAGTACCTGTGTAATAAACGGGTACTGTCCAACTTTGTCGCCTAATCGGGGCCTAGAAATGACTATTAAATGCATGATTTATTATATTTTAATTACCTATAAAATAAAATATTTCAGCTAATAATAATCGGCGGCCCTTGCCGATTTTTATAACAATGCCAGTCATAAAACCATGCGATACATAGGGGTTTGTACCTTACAACACTTTGTTAAAGAATTAGTTTAACGATACATTACTTCGTTGACCCGTTATATTAATGTAGAAAATACTTTAACACATATAAAATAAAAATAATATGGTTCGCCGTAATGGACTTTTTACAAAGCAGATGCAGTTATCCAATTATTTACAGATGACCGTACACTGTACAGACTTTCAAATATTGTGTACAATTAACAAATAAAATATTTCTTCAAATATTTGGATTTGAAATTCACAACTATAGATATTAAAAATATTTTTGACAATAATTATTAAAAATGATTTTGGCAATATTTTTTACCTGCCT
>CACSLK010009714.1:3296309-3313349 GCA_902706635.1 Striga hermonthica
CCTAATACTCATAATCGAACAATAACATAAAATTCATCTATAATTCGAATAAATTGAAAGCTCTAATTATAACCCTAATTTCGAACAACCCTAACCCCAACAACAATCAAATAATAAATAATTGACAATTTACACACAAAATTTCAATCCTCAATTCAACATACACACATAATCGATAAACAATTAACAAATTTCAATCTCCAAACACAACCACATTCAAACATATTATAACAATCCTCAATCTCCAAACAACTCCAAATAATGTAAAAGGTAAAGATAAGCCAATATACCTCGTGCGAATGAATTAATCGAAAATGAGGCTCGTATCGGTGTTGTCGATTCACACCGAGGTAAAGATTGGATTGAGTTTTGTTTTCCGAATTTTTTCACTTCTTCTTCCTCTCTTTTTCTGCTCTCTCGCGTAAATGAAATGGAGAGGAAAAGATTTTTTTTTTATATTTAATATTAAAAACGTATTCTGAGAATACGTCCACCGACAGTTTTATTTGTAAAACGTATTCTCAGAATACGTTTTAATTAAAAAATATATATATTTTTTTTAAATTCTTCTATAACACGTATTCCCGAAATACGTTTTCTCTACAACGTATTTCCAAAATACGTTTTACTTTTTATATTTACTATTTTTTTATATTGGAATAAATATATTAATCGAAGTTTGATTTTTTTTATTTAAAAATAATATAAAACGTATTCTCGTAATACATTTTTATAGTTAATTATTTTTTTAGAAAACCGTATTCCGAGAATACGGCTGTTTGATTTTGTTCCACACATTTTTTTTTATTTTTGTCTACTTAATTTTTTTTTTAAATAAATAAGCTACCCAAATTTTTATTCTTAAAAATATATTTAATATATATATATATTTATTTTTATCAATAAAGCTAATATTTATTATTTCTTCTTTCATTTTTAACTAGTTAAGACCAATTCACTAACAAAGGAGTAGTAAATAAGTTGTGAAGAAAAGTCTATGAAAAGCAAGATCATTTGTCAATAGAGAAACTTGTAGAGTGGCAAAAAAACAAAGTCACATGCATGCAATTAATAGAGAAAGAACAAAACAAATAAAATAATAAAGAACAAAGTTGTGACATTTCATCTTGACGTGACAAAAACCTTGCATGGCATGTGGGAGGACTCACATCTTAGCAATAATTTGTCATAAAAAAAATTATTAAAAAAGAAGTTATTTCATGTCACAAGATATACACTACTTGTCCACGGAATGTGTATTGACAATATTTGCTGAGTCTTCTTATCCGTCCATTATTTCTATGAAAAGAACAGTGTTTTCAATATGTATTATACTGGGCGGAAATATCAGGGTTATACCGTCAATATTGGAAAATACTGGTCCAAAAAACTGGTCGTACAATAAAAATTAAAGAAATTAAAATAATTATTTTCAACAAAATAAATGATAGTTTGAATGTTTTTCACTAGTAAGAACCGATATTACCAGTCCAACTGATAATACTGTTTATCAGTGGGTAGATAGTTATGGCCACCGATACGAAATTTAAAACACAGTAAAAAATGTCCCTATAAATTCCTACATAGATTTCACAATGAATTCAACAAAACAAAGACGCCATACAAGTTCTTGTTCTTTAAAATCATGTGGGGTTTAACATGCCAGAAACAAAGGAAGAACATTTTCACTATATACGTGAAGGATTCGCGCTCAGATGGCTTCCATCAGCTGAGGAATCCTTTTGTGTCATACTTAACATTTCATTCAGTCAGAAGGATTGAACTCCGAGCATGACGTATATATGGCATTCGACAGAATATACAGAAGTACCTTGGTATGAAGTCGGTCAACATCTGACTTTGCAAGAATGCTATACCATATTCATGTGCTTAAAAGAAAGGTACAGAACATTTAAATATTTCATAGAACATCCATTAGGTAATTTCGACATACACACAAAGACCATCTATCTTGACGAGGACGATCATGAGAATGCAATTGAGCTAAATTTTACAACAATTCGTTTTGGTTTTACCTTTTTTTTTTTTCGTTTTCTTATGTAATCGTATTTTTAAAAATTGCATTCATAAGTGTATACAACTCATACATCATGTTCTCTTAGGAATGGGCATTAGCAGATCATTACTGGAGCAATCCTGAGCCTTTTTGGGAAACCTTGAAAATAATTTTCGAACCTCTACAGCTTGACCCTTATCCCGGTGAAATTTTAGCGCGACATGAATGTAACTTTCGGAAACTTGACCAAGTGATTCAGGACTACTGGGCCGAAGAACAACGTATGGCAGCTCGACGTAGAAGGAGAGTAAATTGAGAGATTACGGGCGCGTATGTCTTTTTCGAATTGTGGCAATTGTTGCGTTATTATATGTATTCATAATTTCTCTTTTGTCAAAATAAGCCAATTTCAAATGTATTCATAATTTATGTGTTGTCCAAATTAACCAATTTTATATGTAGTAAAAAATTATTTTTGTTGCGCATGGTAACGTCCCTCTACGATTTGGGTTATTTTGTAAGGCAATTTCATATTTCCGGATAATTTCTCTTTGTCGAAATAACCCAATTTCATAGGTTTATTTGCACCTTATATAAAGTACATCATACGTGACCGCAAGTGTGTCGGACAATGGCAAAATCAAGTGATAAATAAAATGAATACTGAAAAAATATGTAATTATTGATTACGTGAGTTAGTAAAAAAAAACAAAAAAAAAAAAACAATATAAAAGCTACAATTTTCTTTTTTCTTTTTCAATAATCAATTTTAAGTAGGAAACAAGAGGAATACTTGTGTCAAAGATTGACAAACACGATTAAAAGGCATAGTTTTCTTGAAAATTTGGAATACAATAGTAATAAATAAAACATAATAGCAATTACCGACGTCTGCCACCTTGATCGGCCCATAAGGCGACAACAATCGAATCGCGCAAAGCACACTATTCATGTACATCAACATTAGAGGTATCTAAAGTTGTCATCAAAGGCATTGTATGATCATCTTCATCTGGTACTGGTATGTTCTCCGGGTCTTGTATGGTCGACGGTATGTTCTCGAACTTTTGGTGCTCAAGGATGAAATTGTGTACAACACAACATGCGATAAATATGTCTGTCGAGAACTCAGGCGTGTAGTTCGGCATTAGGCCTTTTATAATGGGGAACATACCTTTCAATATACCAAAGCCACGTTCAACCACATTCCAGACAGTACATGGCGTCAGTTAAATAGCTCTCTCGCATTTTTAGGTATTTGGTTAGAGCGAATCCACTCCGAGAGTTGGTACCTATCTCCACGGTAAGGTGACATGAGTCCCGGGACATTGGCATAGCCTGAGTCCACCATATAATATTTCCCTAAGATTAAAGGTACTGGTGTTAATGAACCAATAAGGTAACGCTAACTTTCATTTCCCTATCAATAAATTGTTCTTCCAATATGTCCGGAAAGGGGAAGGAAAATAAAGACATACCCTCTGGTGGCCACGAGAAAATATTTGTGGGGTCTGTCAATGTTTCAGCAAAAATACGAGCATCATTCGTGCTGCCTTCCCATCCCGCTAAAATGAAAGTGAACTTGCAATCAAATTCGCATGCGACCATAACGTTTTGGGACAAGTAACCTTTTCGACATCTGTATTTCCCATGATCGTGCTCAGGTACCCAAGCCGGTATGATGGTTCTGTCGATGGCATCGATGCAATCTCGAGGTAAGAGAAAACATTTTATAAATTGTTCAGGTGATTCATGAAATACAATCTGATTATGCGATTTGCCTTAAAGTATGGATATAGATACCGGTTCTTTCGTATCCAATCAAGAACACGAGTAAAATCTGGAGGACGTATGTATTTGGGAGCCAGTGTGCAAAGGGCAGTGATCATGATATGTACATGATTCTAATCGTCTCTGTAGATCGTCGAAATGTCTCCGCAGCTTTTCGATGTCTTTGGTGTCCCTTTGTTGTATGCAAGAACATCGCAACACTTTCTTGAATGCGGACCTTTTGTTGTATTGCATCACCATAGCAACCCGTCTGTTTTATTTCTTTGCAGAGCAATTTGAAAAGTTTCTTGTTCATACCCATTGCATCGTAGAATCTTTGATCATTCCCCATGAGGAGTTCATTAATCCAGTCCCCCTGTTGTATGTGGAATGCCTATATCGGATTCGTGTCATAGGCGGATTAGACTGAAACGCTGAATGCACATGCATAAGTTGCTGACGTTGAACTCAAGCATATTGGTAAATTGTTGCAAACGGGATAAATGAGACGATTGAACAACAGCGTTGACATCTCCATCCATGTTGTCGTTTAATTGTTGACCGACATCATTTTCAACATCATCGTAATCCTCATCTTCATCAATGTGCGACATCCTACAAATGGAGAATTTGTGGGAACTAGTTTTCAAAATCAACAATTTTTTGTAAATGGAAAAAAAAAACAACATCAATGACCAAACAAAAATAACACCTAAGTCATATAATATCATGTAGAAACACAATTAAAGTCAATCACAAATGCATATAAAAAAGAAAAAAAAAAAAAACAAAACAAAAACAGACATGTTCATCAATTTTCAAAGTAGTAGGAAAATTGTTCTAGTGAAATTATGCAATAGTTTGTAGGGCAAAAAACATCAGTCGTAATTGTCATCCTCTTCCATCCACATATCTAGAAGTGCACGCCGGTTTCTTCCATTTCCAGTCCAAGAAATGTGTACAGGATCCACGGGTCACGAAACTTCCTCCAAGCTACCTTTCGAACCAGCATAGGAACATCAGCCAAGGACTCCATCTCCCTTAAAGCATGTTGGAGGCTCTTTTGATCAGCTTCTGGACGCGTGTTTTGCTGGATTATGCGGCTTGCTTCAGTAATAGAATTCATGGCATTGCCGAATGTAGAAGTGGTCCCTTTACGGTGACGAGTGCACCTGTCACAGTCCGGGTATTCATTGGCTCATCACTTAACTCCTTGGGAAATAAGTAGTTGGGCGTCACTGCCGTGTTGGTTCTACGACGCTTGTCTGTTCCTTCTGGTTCTTTTGTAGACGCCCTTGCACCGCTACCAGTTGCAATGGTCCCGTTGAAAATTGTGGTCAGCTCACGATAGTGCACGTACATCTGCCTCTTCATGTCCTTGTCCAGTGGACGCCCCTGATTTTGGAAAAGAGTACACTCATAAAAGGTCGTTTTTTTTACAGGGAAGTTCATCTCAAAATTAGAAAGAAAAACAGTTTGATCAAAATTAACTAACAAAAGGAAACCAAAATATTCTTGTTAAGTCACCAGAATAAACAAAACCTCCGGCAAATGCATATATATATATATATATATATTTTTTAATTCAATTGAACATGAAGTACAACTAGTCACAACAAACATATAATATTCTGTTAAGTCACCAGAATAAACAACACCTCCGGAAAATGCATATTTTTTTTTTAAAAAATTCAACTGAACATGAAGTACATGCAACTAGTAAAAGCAAACATAATAGAAAACAAATGGAACAAGTGAACTAACCGTAATCCACCGGCTCCAAGCTTCGTCACCGCCTGTGATCTTTCCAGTTGCAAAATCCCAACCGTACCCGATTGTATTATGCAACATATTAGTAGAACCGACACCACTGCACTTTCAACCGATCATGCTTACTCGTGATTTGTGTTATCTCGTAATGGTGTTCGGGACCACACATATTGTTTAATGCTTTTTAGATATCCATCCAATTGCTTGTTTTGAACTTCTGCCCAACCCACTTCCCCAAGATAACTTGGTCCAACGTCAACGATATTAACCGAGCCTCATTTTCCGGAGGACACTTTGCTTCTCCTTCTTTATTTTGCGTACACCCGCCTTCAGCCGATGTCGACATCTACAATGTTTCACCACAAACAACTTCGACATAATCAGAAACAACTAGTCACAACAAACATAATAGGAAGCAAACAGGACACGATAAATTAAAAATTTTTCATCACACAACTAAACACATCTACCCCCATACAAATCGACTGGCACAGGGCACCAGGTGTTAAGAACGTAGTTCACTCCTTACAAAAGATCATCAAGACAACAGGTTGGACAAGCAAAAATTAAGCAAAATAAATAAAAAAAAAATCCAACTCAGCCAATTTGTGAGCAACAATCATAACAAATGAAATCCCTAATTAGTAGAATATGCAATTCATAATTATGTATTTTCATTTGTAAGTAAACCAAACCAGATACACAATTAGTAAAAAAATGCAATCCCTATTTATGAATTTTAATTTATAAGTAAACCAAATCAGAATCCTTTCCTCGCGTTTCGGGTAATTCAAGGCACATTAAATCAGTTACAAGAACAAAAAAAGTACAAACATTTTGCAAATTGAAACCGACAAACCAAGGGGGCCCTTGTTTATGGATTAATTTGGTGAAACTGAAATAATTGACGAAATTGAGTTAATTGGGATTGTGTACGAAAATATTTCTCCTTTCTTATTTCAATTGCGGGCCCACAAATACAACTGCTACCCCCCAATTTATTTGATCTGTATTATTAAATTGAAATCAAACCAACCACCTGACAAAAAGCAATAGCACATCCTTTTAGTATTGAAACAAATGAAACTCGTCTTCTTCAATAAAATGCCCTCCTTTGTGAATGAAAAACCATGAACTTAGCCCCAAATCCCTCTTTGCCCAACACCATCCCACTTGTTCTTTCACCGGAGATTCCGCTGGAGAGGACCAATCCGCACACCGAAAGCACCGGCAGCGTGTTGGTGAATCCGCCGGAAAAAAAAAAACGAAACAGAGAAGAAAGGTTGGGGGGCGTTTGTTTACAGATTAATTTATCCAAAATTGTGAGTTATTTCAGTTTGAGTTAATTGAGTGGAATTGGACTTTAACAAAGTAATCCAAATGTTGTTGCGTCGGCTCAAATGTTCCTTCAAATTAGACTTTCTCCACTAAGTCCTATGTGTAAGGCCTCTAGCATCTCATTTTATGGTTTGTTATTTTATTGTTTAATAGGATAATTACGAATTTGCCATTTCCCATATCAAAGGTGAAATACAGAAGTGAAGAAAAAGAAGAATGAAAGTGAAAAACGTAAAAGAGAAAAATAAAACAGCAAAAGGGAAGTAAAAAATAAAAAACAATAAAAAACAATATACTAATAATAAGTATATATAGTCTTTATGAAAGTTTCTGTAGTCAATTTTTTTACATGTTTTTTTATCTTTGGAGAGTCCGCCGTTGAGTATGTCTTTATATCTATTGGAAGAGGAAGAAAAAGCGAAAGATTTTTTTTTTTTTAATTTCGCTATCAAAGGTATTTCGTATCCCAGGTTTGTACTTTTTTTTGTGTTGCTACTTAATTGTAATTGTTGATTTTTTTCTTTTTTTTTTTTTTGTCAAATGGTGAATTGTATATCCCTAGATATGAAGGTTCGATTTTGTGTTCATGTTGAATTAAATTGTACTGACAATAAAACAAAATTGATTGTAAACGAAAGCTGGAAGAATGAGGGCGGTTCGTGGTGGCGGTTAGTGTTGGGAATGAGTTGATTTTTTTTTTTTTTGTTTTTTTTTTTTGTGGGGTTCAAAGTGTTGATTGTTGTTTTTTTTTTTGTTATTAATTATGTGTATGTTTATAAATATATTTTGATTCGAAGAACTCTATTGTGTTTTTTTGTATTTTTTTCTGTATTTTTTTTTCATTTATTTCTCTACAGTTATAGATAATGTATTTGTGTGTTAATTTTACAGGTGAATCAGTATGTCTGTTCCTCTTAAAAGATTTTTTGTTCTGATTTCTAACTCCGGCGAACAAACAATGGTAATATATTGTCGAATTTATTTATGCGATTAATTGTAGTTGAAATTAATTTTGAGGTAAATATATGTTCTTCAGGAATGATTTTTATTTTCATTATATTACAGAGACTTCCATCTGCTCTTGCTCATCAGTATACAACTATCGTACATGTTCAGTGTACGTTAACGACGAGAGATGGGCGTACATATGATGTGAAAATGAGAGGGAATGATGAACGGATATTCTTTACTGAAGGGTGGCTACATTTTATGATATGGGAGAAAATTGAGAACGGGTACTATCATTGGTTTGATCGTAACAGTCTTACCGATTTTATGGTTACTGTGGTTGAAGAAAATGCAGTTGAGCAGCCTATGCGATATCACTTTACTTTGGAGATCAATAAGATGCACATCAAACGTGCATATTTGCTAATTTCATAATTTACATTTGTATTATTTTCTTTTTACTTATGACATTACCTTGAGAATATGTTATAAATGCAGCCCATTCCGATTCAATTTTTGCGTTCATATGTGGTCAGTCAATGCGAGGATCTAACTCGTTGCTTGCTGCTACTCGAAGATATGTCGTATGAAGTAGAAATTGTTGGTCGGCATGGCAAAGTGTTAATGCAAAATATGCGTGCTAGAGAACTTATTGAGTCGATTGACGTTGTTGAAGGTTCAACATGCACATTCACTCTGCGTACTTTTTTTTGTGTTTTTTTTTTGAGATAGGTGTTCCGTGATTTGTAATTTTTATGGTTATGTTGACACTTGTTTTTAAATGAGACGGTTGTATGTTCTGTTATTTTTATGCCATTGGAAATAGTTATTTTGTAATTCGACATTCTTTGATCGTTTATGTTAACCTTTTGTTTCTGATATTTATTTTGATGTGGATAACTGTTGATTTTTAATGCTACATTAGGTTTAACGACATGCGAAAGTGTTATATTATTGCTTTCGTGTATATAATTATGACTTCATGAGGAGTGGGACAAATAACATTAGAATTGTTATATTTAAAAATTACATAGTATTGTACAATTTAGAAAATTATATTTGAAAAAAATATGAGAAATTAAAGATGTAAAATTGTAAAAATTGTTGCAAATGAGTGGCCGAGTATTTCTGATGGATAGGTTAACTACTCTGAACGTGGGTCTGAAATTTGATTATTACCAACCTGAAGGATAGGTTAACTACTATGAATATGTGTTAGAAAATAGCTAAACAATATCATATAGACATAAAAAAATGTTAACCAATGCATATAAGTAACAGATAAATAACTTGAAGAATAGAAGAAGATATGCATAAGCTATTGGTTTGCTGCAACCAAAATTTGCTGGTAAACAATATTTTTTTAGTGTGTCGAACCTTTTTATTGTCAAAATATGGTGGTTTTACAAGAAATGTAAAATTAGACGACGATCTTGCCCGTGAGAGCAACATATAATTGCCCATGGGAGAAAACTGGCTCCTTCAAATAAATACCCACCGGAAAATAAAAATAAAAACAAAAAAAAAAGCATAAGGACAGAGAAAATTAAAAGAAAAAACGATGCTGGCCCAAAAATATCCCCAAACAAAAGCATAAAATTACGAACATACCCCTCATCTTTTTCTTAACATTTAAAACCGAGAGGAACTAAAAAAAGGGACGAAAGGAGCAACGAAAAGAAGGCAGAAGAGCTAACCACGCGTTGCATTATAGACGACCCTATATTTTCTTATAAGTTAAGAAGGTAGAAATATTTACTTATGTTTTGATGGTTTATATGGCATAATTTTTTTTACCCCCAATCTTTATTTTAATGTTATAAATACTACCTTTAATTACAAATATATATATATATATATAATATTAATACTAATAGTACTTGAACTTCAAATTACTCATTAATTTTCATTCCAAAAAAACACAAAATTATTGAAAATAACTTTAACTACAAAACAGTTATATGATATCAATACCCAAATTATATGTAGCTAATATCATATTTTTCCCTCATTGCTTGAGGTTTTCTTCTCTCTTTGCTTGAGGGTTTCTTCTCGTTAGCGAGTTGTTCTCCGGTGTCCTACTGGTTTCTCTCCTTAGAGTGAGCCTTACTTCATTCTAGGGGTCCGTGGTTCCTATCTCATTCAATATTTGAGTTTCTTACTTTATTCTCCTATGGAACATGAGCTAGGGCACAAATTAGGCAAATTCACATTGTCGGAAATTGAAGATGCCTACATTGACCTAGATAATACTGATGGCACAATCAGTGAAGATGAATGCCAACTGAGCCTGTTCAGCAAAATCGTAGAGGAACGAAAAGCTAACTAGGTTGGAGTGAAGCGCACAATGAGCTTCCTATGGAAACTGGGAAATTCACTAGAAGTCCGAGAACTAGGTAACAACTACTTTCAATTCCTTTTCCCTAACAGAGCTGAAGGAGCCAAGATCTTGGAAGGCCGAAATTGGCTTTTCAAAAACCAGTACCTTATTATAAAAGAATGGCAAGAAGGCATTTCTGCAAACCACCCATGCTTTAAAGAGTTGACTCTCTGGGTCCAAGCCCATGGCATCCCAATCAACTGGATGAGCATTGAAGTGGGTATAAAGCTAGGCAGAGTTTTCAACGGGATTAAAAAATATCAATATGCCTAAAGTAGGGGGCCAGGGATGAAGGGTTATGCGGCTGCAAATAGATATTGACCTTAAAGAACCTCTGCCCAAATGGACAAAAATCAGATTGGGTGACAAAGTAGCTACCATTCAATTTCAATATGAAAAGCTGGTGAGCCTCTGTTATTACTGTGGAAGAGTTGGTCACTTTGATAAAAAAAATCTTTAAATATCTGCTCTAAGCTGGGTTTTGCCAACAACTACTGCCTTGTGGAGCCAAATGGAGCCAGAGGGGGGCTGCTTCTGATGTGGGATTCTCTTCCTACTGTTACTCATGTCAATAGCTCAGACTTCTTCATTCAAATCCAGTTCACTCTCCCCCATGAAGACCTTCCACAATGGCTCACTTTTGTATATATGAGCACTGAAAAAGACATCAGAATTCAGCAAAGGGATTTTCTTGAAAGAAGCAAAGTTGATTGGGGAGGTCATTGGGCATTGATTGGATACTGGAATGATATATGCAGCCAGGAGATCATTGGGCAATGATTGGAGACCTAGATAATACTATGTCACAATCAGTGAAGATGAATGCCAACGGAGCCTGTTCAACAAAATCATAGGAGAACGAAAAGCTAACTGGTTTGGAGTGAAGCGCACAATGAGCTTCCTATGGAAACTGGGAAATTCACTGGATGTCCGAGAACTAGGTAACAACTACTTTCAATTCGTTTTCCCTAACAGAGTTGAACGAGCCAAGATCTTGGAAGGCCGAAATTGGCTTTTTAAAAACCAGCACCTTATTATAAAACAATGGCAAGAAGGCATTTCTGCAAACCACCCATGCTTTAAAGAGCTGACTCTCTAGGTCCAAGCCTATGGCATCCCAATCAACTGGATGAGCATTGAAGTTGGTATAAAGCTAGGCAGAGTTTTCAACGGGATTAAAAATATCAATATGGCTAAAGTAGGGGGCCAGGGATGAAGAGTTATGCGGCTGCAAATAGATATTGACCTTAAAGAACCTCTGCCCAGATGGACAAAAATCAGATTGGGTGACAAAGTAGCTACCATTCAATATCACTCTCCCCCATGAAGACCTTCCACAATGGCTCACTTTTGTATATATGAGCACTGATAGAGACATCAGAATTCAGCAATGGGATTTTTTTGAAAGAAGCAAAGTTGATTGGGAAGATAATTGGGCAATGATTGGAGACTAGAATGATATATGCAGCCAGAAGGAGAAAAGAGGAGGAAGAACAAGACATGATTCCAGTTTCAATGCCTTCAACAACTTCATTTCAGCTGTGGGGATGGTAGAAATTAATCTGGTTGGCTACCAATATACCTGGGGGAATAACAGAGCACTTGAAGGTTTTTTTTGAAGAAAAGCTTGACAGAGGGTTTGGCTCTCTTGCTTGGACATCAAGATATCCCCAGGCCATCATCTCTAACATCTTAAAAAGTGCCTCAGACGATGGAGTGCTACTCTTAGACATTCAAGGAAGCTAAGGAAACCACTGCAGAAGATTTACCTTTGATAAGAGGTGGATCAACAGAGAGGGATGCAAAGAAGAAGTAGAGATGACATGGGCTTTACCTCAGCAAGGTAATCCCTCTTTCAAACTCAAAGAGCACATCAAGCAAACCAGGTTAGCATTGATCAAGTGGAGCAAGTTATTCAGAGCAGAACATAAAGAGAAGGTTGCCTCTCTCTCTCTCTCTCTTAAACTTGAAGAAATGAGACAACTGGGTGCAGGAAAAAAATGGGATGAATGGGAGTCTATAAAGCAAGAACTAGAAAAAGCACAGACCTCAGAAGAAGCTTTCTGGCAGCAAAAATCTAGAGTCCAATGGCTTAAAGAAGGAGATCAAAACACAATTTTTTTCATGCCTTCACTACGAAGAGAAAAAAGAAGAATGCAATATCTAGACTCTTCTCTGATCAAGCAGGACTCTGTGTTACAAAAGAAGAAATTGCTAAGGAAATTGCTAACTATTATAAAAAACTCTTTACCTCTGAAGTTTCGGTTGGTGCTCAAAAAATATCTCAGCTCATCCCAAGAACAATAACTCATGATATGAACCAGCAGCTGCAAGCTCCTATCACTGAGGACGAAATTAAGCATGCCCTGTTCTGAAGGAAATTGCTCCTATCACTGCAAGCTTCTTTCACTGAGGAAATTGCTAACTATTATAAAAAACTCTTTACATCTGAAGGTTCTCTTGGTGCTCAAGAAATATCTCAGCTCATCCCAAGAACAATAACTTATGATATGAACCAGCAGCTGCAAGTTCCTATCAATGAGAATGAAATTAAGCATGCCCTATTCCATATGAACACTCTCAAAGATCCTGGAGAAGATGGGATGACACCTCTCTTCTACCAACATTTTTGGCCCATCCTCAAATAAGACATCTGTGCTGCTATAGAAACTTTCTTTAATTCTGGCCAACTACTCAAATACTGGAACCACACCCTAGTTACTCTGATCCCCTAATGTTTGAATCCAACCTCAATCACTCAGTTCAGACCAATAAGTCTTTGCACTGTGGTTTACAAGTTGATCTCAAAAATCCTTGCATCAAGACATAAACCCTGTTTGCAGTGTTGCATCAGCCAACCCCAGGGAGCTTTCTTGTCAGACATGAACATCATGGACAACATTATTATTGCACAAGAAGCTTTCCACTACATGAACAGACACAGAACTGGTCCATATTGCTTTATGGTACTCAAGTTGGACATGATAAAAGCTTTTGGCAAAGTCGAGTGGAGCTGCATCAGGACCATTATACTGAAAATGGGTTATGGGGAAATCTTCATCAAATGGATATTTTTCTGTAAAACCACAACATCTTTCTCCTTCATGGTTAATGGTGAAGTTGTGGGATATATCAAGCCATCCAGAGGACTAAGGCAAGGGGATCCCCTTTCCCCTTACCTCTTTCTTATTGTCTTTGAAGCATTATCTTCTCTAATCACCAATGCAGTCTCCAATGGATCCTTCAAAGGGCTCAGACTAGCTAGAGGTTGCCCTACTCTCTCACACCTTCTGTTCACAGATGACTCCCTAGTCTTCTGTAAAGCTGACCACAGACAAGCATCAACCCTTATGAATCTCCTGAACAAATAGCACCTCTTCTCAGGGCAACAAGTCAACATGGCCAAGTCCAATGTCTTTTTCAGCAAGAACACCCACCCAGACTCAGAGAACAAAATATGCTAAATCCTTGATGGCATTACCTCTCTTTCATCTACCAGATACCTTAGCCTCCCTCTTGGCATAGGTAAATCAAAGAAAGAAGCCTTTGACTTTTTCATTCAAGCTGCCAAAAAAAGATTGATCAACTGGAAGAACAAATACCTGTCTACAGCTGGGAAAGAAGTTCTTATAAAGGCTGTGATTAACTCTCTACCAGTCTATGCTATGTCATGCTTCAAACTTCCTCTGGGAACATGCAAAGAACTAGCTCAGATCACAGCCCATTTCTGTGGAGCAAAGGCAGAGAACAAGAAAAAGGAATTCGCTGGAAAAGATGGGAACTCATGGCTATCCCTAAGATCCATGGAGGGCTTGGATTCTAGGATTCTAAAATCTTTAATGAAGCCCTTATTCGAAAGCAACTCTGGAAAATAACCACTCAGCCACAGCTTCTTGTTAGCCAAATCCTCAAAAGCAGATATTTCCCATGCTCCTCCATTTTTGAAGCCCAAAAGAAAAACTTTGGATCTTGGTTATGGAACAAGCTAGGAATTTGGAAGGAAGTCAAAGATCGAGATAAAACTCTGATCAGTGATGCTGGTTGGGTTCCTAAACTTGGCCTTGCAGCCCCAGTAGGATGATCAATACAAATATCCTCTATGTCAGATACTTAATTGAGGAGAATGGCAAACATTAGATTGAGAAGCTCATATTACAAATGTTATCTCAGTCAGAAGCTCAAGCTATTTTAGAAATTCACTCTCTTACCCCTGACCTTAATGACAGATGGAGATGGAGGTTGGACTGCAAAGGTGCCTTCTCTGTAGCTGCTTCTTATGCTCACCTTATGAACATTAAACTCAGACACTTGGATATTGCAGATGGGAGCAAGAGCAACCAATCTAACATTCAAATCAGAAAGAGGAGCTGGAAACTCAAAATCAAAGGGAAATTAAAGCATTTCATATGGAAATGCTTTACCAACACTCTACCAGCTAGAGCCAACCTTTGGAAAAAAAGGCATTGATATTGATCCCATCTGCTCCTATTGACCACATGCTACTTAACTGTAAAAGAGCCCAGGCTGCTTGGAAGATGTCCCCCCTTCTCTGGGATGGAATTCCCACTAGCCAAATCACCTTCAAGAACTGGTGATGGGAAGTCTGCTCCATCAGCAAATCAGACATCTCTGACTAGAATCCCGATGTCCACCTATATCCTCTGGTGGCTTTGGAGATCAAGAAAATTATGGCTTTTCAACAAGGAAAAAATGCCAGTGCAGATAGTGGTGAAAAAAACCTTGCAAGAATGGATGGAATTCAGTGTTGTGTCCCAAGTTTGAAGTCTTTGAGTTTGGTCCTAGTTTTCTTAGTAGGTGGTTTTCTGTTTAGTTTTTCTATCTGTTCTGTGTTGCCTTGTTAGTTTAGTTCGTAGTCAGTTTAATTGGCAGGATGGGGCGGTCTGTGTTAGCCAATGATTTTTCTTGGCTTTCGTGTTTTTGCCTTGGGTTGTCTAGTGTTGTGTAGGATTGAAGTTTCCTAGCTTGTTGCTAGCTTCTAATCCCATGTTTAGTGTCTTGGTTGATTTAGCACATTGTTGTAGTGTTGCTCTCAGGCCTTGCTTCCATCTCGAGTGTGTGCTCGTTGTACTTTTCTTCGTTTTTATGTTATGAGAATTCTACCGTTTGGAAAAAAAGTACCCAAATTATATATTAGGAGACCAATAATTCGTTCAATTGACCTTGTCATTTTACCTATACGTAATAATAATTTGTAAAAACAAGTATTTTAAGTAGAAATATAAAATTGTAAGTAGATGATTACGTCATTGTTAACAGTACCCGTGTAGTAAATGGGTACTGTCCAACTTTGTCGCCTAATCAGGGCCTAGAAATGACTATTAAATGCATGAGTTTTTTTTATGTTAACTACCTATAAAATAAAATATTTCAGCTAACAATAATCGGTTTCCCTTGCCGATTTATATAACAGTGCCAGTCATAAAACCATGCAATACAAAGGGGTTTGTACCTTACAACACTTTGTTAAAAAATTATTTTAACGTTACAGTACTTTGTTGACTCATTATATTAATATAGAAAATACTGTAACACATATAAATTAAAGATAATATGGTTCGCCGTAATGGACTTTTTACAAAGCCGGTGCAGTTATGCAATTATTTACACATGACCGTACACTGTACAAACTTTCAAATATTTTGTACAATTAACAAATAAAATATTTCTTCAAATATTTTGATTTGAAATTCACAACTATAGATATTAAAAATATCTTTGACAATAGTTATTAAAAATGATTTTGGGAATATTTATTACCTGCCTTTTATTAAGTATACTATAATGAATACAAATTATTGTTTTTAAAATATGTAAAAACAAAAATGAATTTGCTTTAACAACATTTATTCTTAAAGTGAATGTCGTGCCCATGCTGTTTGATGGGTCTTTTCACAAAAAAAAAAAAAAATTGCACCCGTGAACACCTTTTTGTGTTAATTATTATTATTATTATTTTTTTTGGTTTCATCCTCATACAACTCACATGTTGCTTTTTTTTCGCTGTAAGTGCAGATTGTGGTGAGGTGTGGCAGGACATCTACGATATTATTTGCTTGCACTTTGGTAAAAAATCGTGTGACATAGCCAGCTTGATTCCAGAACAAGCATGTACCTTTTTTGGCGCGCCATTTTGTAAGAAAAGGAGGGAAACAACGCTGGAAAATGCGAGGAATTTTTTTTTCTACCCTATATAAGGATGTGTTCAACCAAGAAATAAATGAACAAAAATTCATGATGGTTTTTGACGCGCCTTTTTGTTCTTCCGGATGTGGTCGAGTACCGTTTCATGGCTAAAACAGAAAAAAATTAAGGTAAGTATTTTTTTGGTGTCCATAAGGAATGAATTGCCAAGGTAGTTTTTTTTTTTTGGATAACGATACGAATTGCTCTTATTCCGCAAGGGAAAGTTGTCAAACATATTGTAATACGCAATCTACTGCGCAAAGCAGTCGACAAAGAACCCGGGGGTCGAATTGCACAAGCACTTCTCAAGCGACAACGACCTCTGTTAACAGTATATCGTCACTCCTTGTAGTTGCATGCCCATTTTGTATTTGTGGTTTTTTGGTGGTCATTGGGTTGTTAACTATTGTAGCACTTATCAAATTTATCAGGATGTAATGAAATTTAAAATTTGATTACAAAAAATTTTATTTGTCGCGCAATTTTTATTGTAATGTACATTTTTTCTTGGAATTATTTGCTATTTTAAATTACATCGGAATATACTTTGCAAAAATGACCCTACTTTTTTTTTTTAATTCTCCCTTCCCAAAATTTTTATTTTTTAAATATA
>CACSLK010009714.1:3328023-3341159 GCA_902706635.1 Striga hermonthica
CCTCAAATGGACCAAGAAAAAAGTGAAAGGTGCGGGGTGGAGGTCCAAGTTGAAGAAAGCGGCGCTAGCGGCCACCGTTTACTTCATTTGGAACGCAAGGAATCGATTGGTCTTTGAAAATGAATACCAACCCCCATGCCTTGTGGTCCGGAAGGTAAAAACCCATGTATACCGCACTGTCTTTTCTCTCTATCCAAATGTACTAGCGTCGCTATGCGCTTAGCGCCGCTAAGGTGCGGTTGTGTAGCGCCGTTAGAGCCTTAGCTAGTGTGAAGCGAGGAAAAAATAGAATCAGGCGCCCAGGTACTAGCGCCGCTAGCCTGGGATAGCACCGCTATTGCTTAGCCCATACCGCCGCTTTGTCCGTAGCAAGGGACTAACGAGGGGCTGAGAATAGGTGCCTTGACATTGAAGCGCCCCTGTGCCTATAACGCCGCTAACGTCACTCCCTAGCACCGCTAGGCCGCAAAGCACCGCTAACATGACAGGCCCTCTCCACGACGGAACCGCGCCATGGCAGCGTGCCACATCACTCCTAGCGCCGCTAAGGCCTGAAGCCAGTCAGCGCACCATCGACTGCCTTGAGTGTTACCCAAGACTTGTTTCACCGAGCCGACGTGGGCCGAGTCCCATTGGGACCCTCTGCATTTCATTTTCCCTGACCTTTGAGTGAACAACCGACTTGTGATTGTCCTCGTATATCTTATCTCATGTATGAGGAACTGACTTGTTGTTACCCATTACGCTTTTGTGTGCCGTTGAACGCTCCTTGTACCCAATTTTGATCTATATATATTTACATTTAACGATCAAAAAAAAAAAACAAAGGAAGAACATTTCTGTTATATACGTGAAGGATTCGCGCACAGATGGCTTCCAGCAACTGAGGAATCTTTTTGTGTCATACTTTTACATTACATTCAGTCAGAAGGGTTGAACTCCGAGCATGACGTATATGGCATTCGACAGAATATACAGAAGTACCTTGGATGAAATCGGTTAACATCTGACTTCGCAAGAATGCTATACCACATTCATGGTCTTGAAAGAAAGGTACTAAACATTTAAATATTTCATAGAACATCCATTAGGTGTTTTCACATACACAAAAGACCATCTATCTTGACGAGGACGATCGTGAGGATGCAATTGAGATAAATTTTAGAACAATTCGTTTTGCTTTTACCTTTATTTTTTTTTTCATTTTCTTATGTAATAGCATTTTTAAAAATTGCATTCTAAGTGTGTACAACTCATACATCATGTTCTCTTAGGAATGGGCATTAGCAGATCATTGTTGGAGCAATCTTGAGCCTCTTTTGGAAACGTTGAAAATAATTTTCGAACCTCTACAGCTTCACCCTTATCCCGGTGAAATTTTAGCGCGACATGAACGTAACTATCGGAAACTCGACTAAGTGATTCAGGACTACTGGGCCGAAGAACGACGTATGGCAGCTCGATGTAGAAGGAGAGGAAATTGAGAGATTACGAGCGCGTATGTATTTTTCGAATTGTGGCAATTGTTGCATTATTATATGTATTCATAATTTCTCTTTTGTCAAAATAAGCCAACTTCTTATGTATTCATAATTTCTGTATTGTCCAAATTAGCCAAATTTATATGTAGTAAAAATTGTTTTTGTTGCGCATGGTAACGTCCTTCCACGATTTGGGTTATTTTGTAAGGCAATTTCATATTTCCGGATAATTTTTCTTTGTCGAAATAACCCAATTTCATAGGTTTATTTCACCTTACATAAAGTACATCATACGTGACCGCAAGTGTTCGGACAATGGCTAAACCAAGTGATAAATAAAATGAGTACTGACAAATATGTAATTATTGATTATGTGAGTTAGTAAATAAAAATTAAAAAAAATACAACAATATAAAAGCTACGATTTTCTTTTTTCTTTTCCAATAATCAATTTTAAGTAGGAAGCAAGAGGCATACTTGTGTCAAAGGTTGCCAAACACGATTAAAAGGCATAGTTGTCTTGAAAATTTGGAATACAATAGTAATAAATAAAACATAAAAGCAACTACCGACGTCTGCCACCTTGATCGGCCCATAAGGCGGCAGCAATCGAATCGCGCAAAGCACACTGTTCACGTACACCAACATTAGAGGTACCTAAGTTGTCATCAAAGGCATTGTATGATCATCTTCATCTGGTTCTGGTATGTAATCCGGGTCTTGTATGGCTGGCGGTACGTTCTCGAACTTTTGGTGCTCAAGGATATAATTGTGTACAATACAACATGCGGTAACTATGTCTGTCTAGAACTCGGGCGTGTAGTTCGGCATTAGGCCTTTTATAATGGGGATCTTACCTTTCAATATACCAAAGCTACGTTCAACCACATTAGTGTCATGGCATCGGTTAAATAGCTCTCTCGCATTTTTAAGTGTTGGTTAGAGCGAATCTACTCTGAGAGATGGTACCTATCACCACGGTAAGGTGACATGAATCCTGGGATATTGGAATAGCCTGAGTCCACCACATAATATTTCCCTAAGATTGAAGGTAGTGGTGTTAATGAACCAATAAGGTAATGTTAACTTTCATTTCCCTATCAATAAATTTTTCTTCCAATATGTCCGAAAAGAGGAAGAAAAATAAAGACATACCTTCTGGTGGCCACGGGAAAGTATTTGTGGGGTCTGTCAATGTTTCAACAAAAATAAGAGCATCATTCGCGCTGCCTTCCCATCCCGCTAAAACGAAAGTGAACTTGCAATCAAATTCGCATGCGACCATAACGTTTGGTACAAGTAACCTTTTCGAAATTTGTATTTCCCATGATCGTGCTCAGGTAACCAAGCTGGTATGATGTTTCTGTCGATGGCACCGATGCAATCTTGAAGGAAGAGAAAACATTTCATAAATTGTTTAGGTGATTCATGAAATACAATCTGATTAAGCAATTTAGCTTAAAGTATGGATATGGATAGCAATTCTTTCGTATCCAATCAGGAACACGAGTAAAATCTAGAGGACGTATGTATTTGGGAGCCAGTGTGCAAAAGGTAGTGATCATGATATGTACATGATTCTAATCGTCTATGTAGATCATCGAAATGTCTCTGCAGCTTTTTAATGCCTTTGTTGTCCCTTTATTGTATGCAAGAACATCGCAACACTTTCTTGAATGCAGACCTTTTGTTGTATTACGTCACCATGACAACCCGTCTGTTTTATTTCTTTGCAAAGCAATTTGAAAAGTTTCTTGTTCATACCTATTGCATCGTAGAATCTTCGATCGTGCCCCATAAGGAGTTCATTAATCCAGTCCTCCCCGTTGTACGTGGAAGGCCTATACCGGATTCGTGTCATAGGTGGATTAGACTGAAACGCTGCATGCACATGAATAAGTTGTTGCTCTTGAAACTCAAGCATATTGGTAAATTGTTGCAAACGGGATAAATGAGATGACTGAACAACAGCGTTGACATCTCCATCCATGTTGTCGTTTAATTGTTGACCGACTTCATTTTCAACATCATCGTAATCCTCATCTTCATCAACGTGTGACATTCTACAAATGGAGAATTTGTGGGAACTAGTTTTCAAAATCAACAATTTTTTGTAAATTAAAAAAAACAACATCAATGACCAAACTGAAATAAACCTACGTCACATAATATTATATAGAAACACAATTAAAGTCAACACAAATGCATATAAAAAAAAACAGACAAGTTCATCAATTTTCAAAGTAGCAGGAAAATAGTTCTTGTGAAATTATGCAATAGTTTACATGGCAAAAAACATCAGTCCTAATTGCCATCCTCTTCCATCCACATATCTAGAAGTGCACGTTGGTTTTCTTCATTTCCAGTCCAAAAAATGAGTACAGAATCCACGGGTCGCGAAACTTCCTCCAAGCTATCTTTCGAACCGGCATATGAACATCAGCCAAGGACTCTAGCTCCCTTGAAGCATGTTAGAGGCTCTTTTGATCAGCTTCTGGATGCACGTTTTGTTGGATTATGCGGCTTGCTTCAGTAATAGAATTCGTGGCATTGTCGAATGTGGAAGTAGTCCCTTTACGGTGACAAGTGCACCTGTCATTGTCCGGGGTGTTCATTGGCTCATCACTTAACTCCTCGGGAAACAAGTAGTTGGGCGTCACTGCCGTGTTGATTCTACGACGCCTGCTTGTTCCTTCCGGTGTTTGTGTAGATGCCCTTGCACCAGTTGCAGTGGTCCCGTTGAAAATTGTGGTCAGCTCATAGTAGTGCACGCACACCCGCCTCTTCATGTCCTTGTCCTGTGGACGCCCCTGATTTTGGAAAAGAGTACCCTCATAAGAGGTCTTATTTTACAGGGAAGTTCATCTCAAAATTAGAAAGAAAAACAGTTTGATAAAAATTAACTAACCAAAGGAAACCAAAATATTCCTGTTAAGTCACCAGAAAAAACAAAACTTCCAACAAATGCATATATATATATTTTTTAAATTCAACTGAACATGAAGTACAACAAGTCACAGCAAACATAATATCCTGTTAAGTCACCAAAATAAACTAAACCTCCAGCAAATGCATATTTTTCTTTTTTTAAATTCAACTGAACATGAAGTACAACTAGTCACAACAAACATAAAATATCATAATAAGTCACCAGAATAAATAAAACCTCCAGCAAATGCATATTTTTTTTAAAATTCAATCGAACATGAAGTACAATTAGTCACAACAAACATAATAGGAAACAAATAGAACAAGTGAACTAACCGTAATCCACCGGCTCCAAACTTCGTCACCGCCCGTGATCTTCCCGGTTGCATAATCCCAACCGAACCCGATTGTATTATGCAGCATATTGTAGAATAGATGCCACTGCACTTTCGACCGATCATGCTTACTCGTGATTTGTGTTATCTCGTAATGGTGTTCCAGACCACAAGTACTGTTCAATGCTTTTTGGGTATCCATCCAATTGCTTGTTTTGAACTTCTGCCCAACGACGATGCCCTGGGCAGTGTTCACCTTCCTCGTCGATGCTGATGCCCTGGGCAGTGGTCACCTTCGACCGCTCGACTTGTTTCTGATGCCTCGTGGCTCGTGCTGATAAAATTTTTGAGTAGCGTCCTCCTCGATTGCCAGATTTTCAGCGATTGGCGGCGACTTCCCCCTCTACGGTCACCGGTGGCTCGTCGCCGGGTAAAGGTGAAGGCAAGCTCCTCGATCTCTGTTTGGTCTGGGATTGTTGTTCCCCTTGGATTGCTCTTCTTCTCCGCTAGAGCATCGGTGGGTTGGGTGGCTGCTAGGTTTCTACAGTGGCTCGGGTGGCGAGTGGGTCGGTGGACGGGTCGGGACACCAATGGCTGAGATGTCCTTCGTCAAGGCTGCCGGTGTTGCAGAATGGGACGGATCTCCCTACCTCCGGTTCTCTGGTGTTTGGGACTGGGTGGGTCCGGTGCTTCCAAGCTCAGCTAGTGGTGTTAAACGAGGTTGGGTAGTGCTGGACTTTGGAGCTGGTCTTGTTCTCTCGATTATAGGTGGGCTGATTCGAGATGTTTCGGGGCACGAGTGAGGCTTCTGTATAGGCGTTTTCGCAGTTTCAGGAGTTGTTCCTAGGCTTTGGATCATCTTGGGCCAGTTGTTTCTCCGTTGTTTTAGGCTCGTTTATTGGTTGGGGAAGGGCATTGTTGTTTTTGATTTTGTTGTTGTTGCTTGAGTCTGTTCTAGGTTAGTGTTTTTGGTCTGGGCTCCTTGCCTGAGTGTTTTATGTCTTGTCTTTTTGGTCTGGGCCGTTGGCCCCTGTGTTGACTCCCCTGTGGGGGGCGATCCTATTCTCCTGTGGGGAGCGATTCTAGTTGTTGGTAGGATGTTGAGTCTGTTTGTATTCTAGCTTGGCTAGTTGAGATTCTAGGCGGTCTTCTGACCTGTCCTCTCAGTTTGTAGTTGCACATTTGTGCCCTTTGATTATAATCTCTCTATCGTTTTGGCAAAAAAAAAAAAAAAACTTCCGCCCAACGCACTTCCCCAAGATAACTTGGTCCAACATCAACGATATTAACCGAGCCTCATTCTCCGGAGGCCACTTTGCTTCTCCTTCTTTATTTTGCGTACACCCGCCTTCAGCCGATGTCGACATCTACAATGTTTCACAACAAACAGCTCCGACATAATAGAAAACAACTAGTCACAAAAAACATAATAGGAAGCAAACAGGACACGATAAATTAAAAATTCTGCATCACACAACTAAACGCATCTACCCGCATACAAATCGACTTGCACGACGCACCATGTGTTAACCACGTAGTTCATACCTTACGAAAGATTCATCAACGCAGCAGGTTGGACAAGCAATAATTAAACAAAATAAATAAAAAAATCCAACTCAGCAAATTTGTGAGCAACAATCATAACAGATGAAATCCCTAATTAGTAGAATATACAATTCATAATTATGTATTTCATTTGTATGTAAACCAAACCAGATACACAATTAGTATAAAATAAATGCAATCCCTAATTATGAATTTTAATTTATAAGTAAACCAAAATCCCTTTCCTTGCGTTTCTGGTAATCAAGGCACATTAAATCAGTTATAAAAACAAAAAAAAGTACAGACATTTCACAAATTAAAACCGGCAAACTAACCTTGCTTATCCGTTTCGTTTTTTTTTTTTTTTCAGCGAATTCACCGACACGCTGCCGGTACTTTCGGTGTGTGGATCGGTCCTCTCCATCGGAACCTCCGGCGAAAGAACATGTGGGATGGTGTTGGGCATATAGGGATTTGGGGCTGAGTTCATGGTTTTTATTTCACATATGTAATGCCCAGTTTATTTATGGATTATTTAGATATTATTTATTGTATTATTATTATTTTTATTATTTAGATTAATTTCCTATATTGCATTATTGCTCGACATCTCTCCGTTTAGACTTATTACTATTTAATTAGATGTAGTCTAATTAATATAATAAGTCGCGTAATTCTAATTACTCGTCGTCAATCGAATTGAACAGAAATTTTTGTTATCGCGTTGTATTTTATTTATGTCCGGTTAAATTGGTTCCGGCCCAATTTAAGTTAAATTCCAGCCTTGTGAATTATTCCATGCCCAATTTTGCACAATTAACTTGGTCCTTTTTGCATTATGAGATGTAATGGCCCATTTAATTTTCCTTGGCCCAATTGAAGAGATCCGCTGTCAATTCATTCATCTGCCGCGTGACCGAGTCGTCCTCCCCATCGGTTCGAATTTTATTGTTACGATATTTCAGTGATAAGCTCTCCCTCCTCTCGCACGTCTCGCATCGTCTTCTTAAGACTCGACCGAGGACAACACAAAATCATTCAAACCGTTTCTTCTCTCTCTCTCTCTCTCTCGCATATATCCTCCCTGATTAGAACCCAAAATTTTCCATCTTCCCTCTTCGTTCACTTTGCAGCTCTGCGCTCGTATAATAAAAACCTCGCTGCCTGAAATTTCATCCGCCATAGATTCCGGCGACCTCAAGCCCATGCAGTAGCAGCCATTACCGGCGAGTTCACCTTCATTCTC
This sequence comes from Striga hermonthica, assembly GCA_902706635.1. Lineage (NCBI taxonomy): Eukaryota > Viridiplantae > Streptophyta > Magnoliopsida > Lamiales > Orobanchaceae > Striga > Striga hermonthica. The sequence goes on from CACSLK010009714.1 coordinate 3,335,559, forward strand.
TGAGCAGGCCAACTCCCGGTGACCACACGCTCTTCCCAGCCAGAGCCGCCGCAAGCCGTCGTCCATGTTTCTGAGCAGAGTTCCAGCCGACTTTGCCGGTGGAACTCAGTCCACCGGCTTCGACAACATCGAGTAGCGGTTCGCGAGTAACGCCCTCAGTCTGTCAGAGAATTCGCTAAAATGGCCATTCTTCGAAGCTTTCGAGTTCCGAGTTCCGTCGATCCCGTTATCTGACCCGTTTTTTCGTTAGCTCGTAGATTCCCGAAGACGGGTAATCTTTTCGAAACCTCCTTGTTAATTGTCATTCAGAATAATATTGTTCGTTTATTCTCATTCGCTTTGAATCATTTCGTTGGAAGATCGATTTATTTTCCGTGTGTTTATTCCATGTGGCTCTTTCGTGAATTTTACGTGGATTATTGGACTCTCGTTTCGTATAATTTGAACCCTATTTTGTTGTTGTGATTGTTGCGTATTTAGGAGTCTCATTCTATGGTTTTGAGCTTTACTGTCGTCGATGTGTTGTTCGTTCATTTTTGAACCGTGTGTAGTCATTTTGTTTTTGCGAACAAATAAAACCCGATTTTTATAAGTTTTCAAAACTCTGGATACTTGGTTTTTATTTTGGTATTTTCGTAAGTTGCTCAAATCGCATCGCGCTCAGAAATCGTAATTGAGAATCTGTACCAGAAGTTCTCTGTTCAGTTTACTGTTCATCCTATATCCGCAGGCTTCGTTTTAATTAGAGTTTTCCATTTAAAATTCGAACCGGGCGTGTTGTGCAGTGGTGTTCTACACTTGTTTCTCTGTGCGAGGTCGTGGGTTCGAAACCAGACCTTGAGGATAGCCATTTGTTTCTATTTTACCGTTTTTCCAGCCCAAATTTCTGTAACCCATTTTGGCCCGAACACAACTCGCGTGCGGCCCGTAAGCAGTCAGCAACCTCGGCCCGCGAGCCCAAACTCCCAACCCTCGCGATCCAGCTGTTAGCAAACCCGATTGCGGCCCATTTATTGTGCCATTTTGGGCCCAAATCGCGCGTGTGAGACCCAATTGGGGGCAGTCTTTGGCCAGCCAGCCCAATTCGGTTTTTAGCCTAATTTTCAGTTCCAGAAGTTGTTTTTCGTGCCGATATCGATTTTAAAAAGTATTTTCAAATGTGAAAAATTTAGGAAAATTATTTTAAGTCTCGTGACTCCAATTTTGTTTCTCCGAGTCCTATTTTTCAAAAATGAGAGAGTTCCAAGTCCACGAAAAATCCGATTGAAAACCCTTAAGGCTTAATTTTATTATGTATGGGTTTTATGTTAAGTTCGAGTAGTGAGATAGATTATTGATATATTATCTCGCTTAAATGTAGGTGTTTGAGAAGTCGAGCCCTCGATCTACGTACTTGCTTTTGGGTGCGATATTCTACCACATTTTTCAGGTGGGTTTGTTATTCTAAAATTTCTATGCGGTAAATTGTTACATTTCTTGCAGTATGATCAATGTATGCATGTGAACCATGTAGCCTTCGATGTGAGCTGTACCGGCCATCGAACGATTATTTCCCTAAGTATAGAACGTACCCGATGGGTAGTCTCTTTTATTTATGTATGGCAGTCCAGGGCATGAGCCTTGGCAGGTGATCCCCGTTTATAAGACCAAGGCCTAGGTCTTAGCTGTCGGGGTGGATTTACTCCTACTGGTTGGGCATCGTTGTAAGGCCTGATCGAATACATTCGATACGAGTATCAGCAGTAGTCTATTGCTATAAGTGTGCACATGAGGGTTGACTCTGGGATAGAAGATGGGATATTTAATTGATTTGTGTTCATACTACGACCATACCTGCTTTATTTTATGAATATTGATCATGGATTATTGCATAGTGGTGAGCACCACGATTTCTATTTGTGCTCACCCCCACCTGCTCTTCATAGATGCAGGTTAGTAAGTGCGGGCACAACGGAGGGATGCGAGTGATGGTCGGTCTGTATGACCAAACCGCTATTTATTTGCTTTCGCTATATGAACTTTTATGAATTTATAAACTTGGTATTTATAAACCTTGACAATGACTTGAAATAATTCTGGGGAGATGCCCCATGACTCTGTGATAAATTTAGGAAAACCCATTTTGGGTAATGGTTGACGTTGAATGAAACCCTGGTTAGGGTATTGAATTATGATGAAAGTCATGATGATGACTATTATGGAGATATTATTTTAGTTTTTAAATGAATAACGCCACCAATATTTTAAATTGAATTTCAAAAATGATTATTGATTTTCTGGAATGTCTTTAAAATCAAAGTGGGGCGTTACAACAGAGGAAGGTATTTTATTGAGGAAGACGACTTTCATTTGTTTCAATACTGAAAGGATGTTCTATTGCTTTTTGTCAGGTGGTTGGTTTGAATTCAATTTAATAATACATATGAAATAGATGTGGGGGCAGCAGCTGTATTTGTGGGCCCGCAATTGAAATGAGAAAGGAGAAATATTTTCGTACACAATCCCAATTAACTCAATTTCGTCAATTATTTCAGTTTCACCAAATTTAATCCGTACACAAGCGCCCCTTTAACGTCTAACCTGTTAGTGTTATATTGATCCCAACATAACCCACCTCGCCGCCCTCCGAGCTCGTCAGATGTTGTGGTACACCACAGTCGGGCAGCGTTTCCTGCAGGAATACCGTGAACAAGTGGTGGGTGACTTCATGCAGTCACCATAGTATCAAAAGAAAGTGCAGGACCTCGATACTGATTACTTTCAGTTCGCCATGACTAATTCCGCTGGAGTAGATGGTCGAGGATGACTTTGAGTGACTTGATATAGAAGCCATATGGGATGACATGCCCAAGGTTGCTTAGAATTTATATGGTGAACTTGACTTACAAATTATTCATGAATGGTGGTCGGGCATTCTCGATTGTACTCTGGCTCGAGCCGGTGTTCTAAAGAAGACTTTCAAGCTGCCCGATAGTGTCACTCTTCCGGTCTCTATGCAACAAGCCATGGTCGACTCGATTCATGCTCAACCACTGTCGGACATGACTGAGTTGACTTCTGGCTCTAATCAACAAGCTGAGCAGCAGCCCGAGTCTACTGCTGATGCCGACGCCGAGCAAACTTTTCCAAATCCTAGCGTGTATGCTCCATGAACACTATGTATTTAACATTCTTGTATTTTTCTTTTAAAAATTATGTACGTTGCGTGTATAAGAACTTCTGTATCAATGTAATCTATTTTATTTTGTTTACTCCAATGCTTTCATGTCTTTGCTCGATTATGTCTTCTCTTCGTACTGTGTCTGCCTTTAATTAATGCACATTCCCCATGTTGTGTTTATGAAAATTCCGACGTATCCATCTTGTGTAAGTATATGAGGGATTATTCACTTTCCAGCATATGCTCACTCTTGAGGAGGTGGTGGATACATGTGACTTTCACTTGTCATTCTCTTACCTTAATCAGGGTGTTTCAAAGCCGTCAATCTTCCAACTTTTCGTATTAGTTACAATGAGTTTTTCTCCTTTGCACATATGCACACCCTCAATGGAGTGGTCGATACATGTAACCATCAAGCCTTATGGCCTTGGTCATGATGATTTTTTTCCTTCGAACACATGCCCACACTCAAAGGAGTGGTCCATACATGTGACCATCCAGCCTCACGGCCTTGGTCATGATGGATTTTTTCCTTCGAACACATGCCCACCCTTAAAGAAGTGGTCGATGGATTTTTTTTTTCCGAACACATGCTCACACTCAAATGAGTGGTCAATACATGTGACCATCCATCCTCACGGCCTTAGTCACGATGGATTTTTTTTTTAACACATGCCCACCCTCAAATGAGTGGTCCATACATGCGACCATCCAGCCTCACAGCCTTAGTCATGATGGATTTTTTTCTTCGAAACATGCCCACCCTCAAAGGTGTGGTCGATACATGTGACCATCCAGCCTCACGACCTTAGTCATGATGGATTTTTTCTTCAAACACATGTCCACCCTCCAAGGAGTGGTCGATATATGCGACCATCCAGCCTCACGACCTTAGTCATGATGGATTTTTTCTTCGAACACATGCCCACCCTCAAAGGAGTGGTCGATACATGCGACCATCCAGCCTCACGACCTTGGTCATGATGGATTTTTTTTTCTTCCAATATCTTGTCATTGATGTTACTCCAAATATCCCCGCAATAAAATAATTCAATAATATAATAAGTTGTAGAGCTCAAACATGCGATTTCATTAATCATGATAAAGAAAGTTTATTGCATGCATTTCAACATAGTTTCTCATAGGTAGAAGATTGAAAAAAAATAAGCATAATATTTCTTCAAGTTAGCCACGTTCCATGACCTGACAAGTGATTTTCCTTCAGCATCCTTTAAGGAGTGTGCTCCTCCAGCATGGACCTTCCCGATAAGCTATGGCCCTTCCCACTTCGGCTCTAGCTTCCCAACATGTTTTAGCACATCGACCCTTTTCCATACCATGTCTCCTACCTGGAATCTTCGAACTTTCAACTTCCAGTCATGTGCTGCTCGCATCCTTTGTTTGTATGCCTCAACCCTGATCGAGGCTCGCTCCCGAAGTTCTTCGATTGTGTCAAGGGCTGCCATCATCAGATTTTTGTTTGCTCTTGATCATACATGCTCAATCTCTGTGATTGAATCTCTACCTCGGCCGGCAGCAAGGCCTCCATTCCATAGACCAAACTGAAAGGTGTTTCTCCTGTGGTCGACCTAGGCGTTGTTTTGTATGCCCAAATTACTGAAGTGAGTTCATCCACCCATGCTCTTGATGCCTTTTCCAGCCTTCTTTTGAGACCATTCAATATGATCCTGTTGGTCACCTAAACCTGTCCATTCACTTGCAGATGAGCGACTGATGCAAAATGTTGCTCGATCTTCATGTCATCGCACCATGCTCGAATCTGTTTGTCGTTGAACTGCGTTCCATTATCAGATACCAACACCTTTGGGACTCTAATCCTACAGCAAATATTGTTATATAAAAACTGTATTACTTTCTCCTCCGCGATTTTGGCCAAGGGTTCGGCCTCCACCCACTTTGTAAAGTAATCGACCGCTACAATTAAGAACTTCCTTTGTCCAGTCCCTTGAGGCATGGGCCCCACCAGGTCAATACCCTACTGCGCAAATGGGATAGGAGCACAAATGGGATAGATAAGTGGACCGTGCTTCTGACATTGCAAAAATCTCCTCACCATCAACTTTGCATCCTCCTTCATCTTCGACCAGAAATATCCTGCTCTCAGAATCTTAGCCACCAGGGAGCTTGCTTTACTATGATCACTGCAACATCCTTCATGGGTCTCCCTCAGACGTATCGGCCTTCCTCTCTTGTTACACATCGCAAATGTGGTCCCGAATGAGACCTCTTATATAAAATCCCTTCGTGCTTGAAGAACCTCCTTATCGTTTTGACTCCTCCCTCCATCAACTCCTTTAGTATTGGGGCTCTTCAATCCTCAACTTTCTCTATCTTGGCCACTTTCTTTTCGACCACACTCTTCTCCATGTGTTGGGTTCTGTTAGGAACGTCAAACAACATGCACAGTATTGAACTTTATC
>CACSLK010009714.1:3355689-3367352 GCA_902706635.1 Striga hermonthica
AGAGGCTCAATATATTGTACCAAAAAGCCTTCTAATGGATTACCTAAACACCTACTTCGATCAAACTTGGTGGAGCGTTTAATCGAATCTCCCTAACTCTCAAACAAAGATGTTTCTCGCGTGTATGTAGAGAGAAAATTTAGCCAACACATCTATGTTGGAGAGGTTGGGACATGGTGTATTTATAGGCTCCATTAGGGACCTTAAGGAGGTGCTAAATATGGGCTTATTCCATTAGGTCTAGGAATCCTAATTCTAATCCAATACTAACTCAATGTAGGAAGGAGATCTCCTACTAATCCATCTCTTCTAGAAGACTCCTTAGTCTCCTAACACTAGAGATGATCCTTGTAGGAATACCTTTCCTGATTAAATTAATAATCATGGAATAAAATTAATTCCTAATTTAGGAAACCTAATTTTACTCCAATTAATAATATAATGTAGGAAATATATTTCCTACTAATCTCCATCTTCTGAAAGACTCCCAAGTCTCCTAATCCCAAGAGAAGATTCTAGTAGGAATTTTATTCTCCTAATTAATTAATTAATATGGAATAAAATTAATTCCTATTTAATGGAATTAAATAATAAAACATCCCACTAGAGTAATATTATTGCTCTCCCCATTTAGCCACTATTTTACTAATAAAATTGAGTCTCCATGATTAAATGATATTAATCCGATTGATCGATTTACTTCCCTATGTTGAAGATATAACGTCCGTTGATTAATTAATTAGTGACAAAATAATTAATCAACTTCTTATTTAATTTCGAAATTAGTACCACTCAGATCCTTAACCATTATGTCAGACAATCGTCTACCTCCAGGGTTTAATATAACGTACAATCCTGAGCTCATTTAGGGGACGTCATCAATCTAGCGCACTGAAACATAGTGACCATAAATAATTTATAATAGCACATCATATAATTATTCTTACTTACCAAAATACCTCGTATGTCATCCTAATAAAATAGGAATCACTTGGTAAATCAAATAAATAAGAAATAAAAATATATGCCTATTTTATATTATCTTACAGCTTAAGAGAACGCATCAATCACTGAAGGACGAGGTTACAACAACGGTCAGTGAGTCTCATAACCTTTGCCTTTCGTGGTCCTGTTCAACACTTAACATAAGTTCTAATGAAATTCTCCAGTCAAAGACCAACTGAATCAAGAATACACTACAGTCTTTTTCCAAGTGAGGTCTTACTGTCAGTCTAGACTGTGAACGAATGATTTAGTCTTATAAGGAACTGATAGGTGATCTTTCTGTTCGAAACACTTCTAACCACACTACCTCAATATAAGACATGGAGTATGTATTGCATAAATAAATAAACTGCAAACATATGTACTTTGACCGAAACATGATGGCCAGATCAAAATGGAATTGATCGAATCTGCAAAACATAGCTTTTACAGCATACCTCTTTATGAGTCTGTGGCTTCTTTGAATTTGCTACTACTCCGCTGTTATCACAGAACACAGTAATCGCAGCGGGCAAACTCGGTACCACATCAAGGTCGAGGAGAAAATTCCTAAGCCAGACAGCTTCTTTCGCTGCCTCTGAGGCTGCTACATACTCAGCCTCCATGGTTGAGTCCGCCACGCATTTCTGCTTGACACTCCTCCATACTATGGCTCCTCCTCCTAAAGAAAACACAAACCCTGAGGTTGAATTGCTTTCGTCCCGATCTGCCGGGAAGTCAGAAACGGTGTAACCCAATGGAAGCAATTCATCTACCTGGTAAATCAACATGTACTCCTTAGTCCTACGAAGGTACTTGAGTATATTCTTTACCGCAAACCAATGTTCTGGTCCTGGATTACTCTGATATCTTGCTACCATGCCCACGGCATAAAATATCAGGTCGCGTGCACAACATAGCATACATGAGGCTTCCTACTGCCGATGCATAAGGAACTGCCTTCATGTCCTCTATCTCTTGAGGTGTCTTCGGGGACATCCTCTTAGATAAAGGTATTCCGTGCCGAAATGGTCAATCCCCTTTCTTGGAATCTTGTATGTTGAAACACTTTAGGATAGTGTCTATGTATGTGGATTGGGATAGGCACAACTTTCTCTTCTCTCGGTCGCGAATGACCTTGATTCCGAGAACATGTCCTACTTCACCCAAATCCTTCATATCAAACTGCTTGGATAACCATACCTTTAATTCTGACAACATCTTCACACTGTTTTCAATTAGAAGAATATCATCCACGTACACTAGAAACACCACCACGTTTCCATCACTTTTCTTGTACACACAGTGCTCATCCGGACATTGGGTAAATCCATATGATTGGATAACCTCATCAAAACGGATGTTCCAAGACATCGAAGCCTGCTTCAGCCCATAAATGGACCTCTTCAGCTTGCAGACCAGATGCTCTTGGCCCTTTGCAATGAATCCTTCTGGTTGCTGCATATAGATGTCCTCGTCCAAATTCCCGTTAAGGAAAGCGGTCTTAACATCCATTTGCCAAATCTCATAATCCATATGAGCGGCCACAGCCAAGAGAATCCTGATAAATTTTAGCATGGCTACCGGCAAAAAGGTTTCCTCATAATCGATCCCTTCTTTCTGAGTGTACCCTTTCGCAACAAGTCTAGCTTTGAAGGTCTCAACCTTCCCATCTGCTTTTCTCTTTCTCTTATAGACCCACTTGCCTTCAATGGCGCGAACGCCACTGGGTGGCTCTACAAGATCCCAGACCTGATTAGTGTCCATTGACTCTATTTAAGATTTAATTGCCTTTTGCCAAGACTCTGCGTCCCGATCTTGGAGTGCCTCATTGTATGTCCATGGGTCGGATTCAAGAACGTCCGGTACGGCCTCAGAAGACTCTCACAGACCCATGAACCGTTCGGGCTGCCGGACAACCCTCCAACTACAACGAGGTACTACCTGCTCAGGTGCATCATCAGCGATACGTGTTGCAGTACTTTGTGGTGTAACATCTAGCGCACTCGGTATTGAAGTACTCACTCCCTTTAACTCCTCAAGAACATGTATACTACTGGGCTTATGATCTAAGACATAGTCTTCTTCCAAGAACCTAGCATTCGTGCTAACGATTACCTTCTAGTCCTCGGGACTATAAAATAGACCACCTTCCGTTTCCTTAGGGTATCCCACAAACATCCTTACTTCTGATCTCGGTTCCAACTTATTAGTATCGGTTCTCAGCACATGTGCTGGACTACCCCAAATCCTGAGATGCCTTAGACTAGGCTTATGCCCAGACCACAACTCCAATGGTGTAGACGGTACTGATTTAGAAGGCACTCTATTCAGAATGTATACTATTGTTTCTAGGGCATGTCCCCAAAACGAATCTGGTAAACTACTATAACTGATCGTTGCCCTAAGCATTTCCATAAGAGTCCTGTTCCTCCGTTCTGCTACGCCATTCTACTGAGGCATGCCAGGCGCAGTCAGTTGGGACGTAATCCCATTATCCGTCAAGTAGTTCCTAAATTCATTCGAGAGATATCGCCACCACGATCAGATCGTAATGACTTGATATTTTTTCCTAATTTCTTCTCCACAACTACCTTATACTCCAAGAACTTCTCAAAGTATTCAGACTTGCGGTGTAGAAGAAAAATGTACCCATATCTCGAGTAATCATCGATAAATGTAACGAAGTGCTCGAAACCACCTCTCGCTTGAATACTCATAGGACCACATAGATCGGAATAAACTAGCCCTAACACATCTTCGGCTCTATGCCCCTTTGAACTAAAAACCCTCTTAGTCATTTTACCTTCCAGGCAAGACTCACAAGTTGGAAAAGCCTCGACTTCTAATGACCCCAAGGGCCCTTCTGCTACCAACCTTTGAATCCTCCTAAGGTTAATATGACCAAGTCTTAGATGCCAAAGATATGTTTCGTTCATTTTAGAAGGTTCCTTTCTCTTATTCAGATTAGATGATGTATTAAGTAATTGTTTCTGTTGCAGTGGAGATGACTTAGATTCTAGAATGTATAGATTGTCAACTAATGAACCAGAACATATGAACTTTTTGCCAAAACGAATAACAACTTTATTATCAAACGTAGCGGAAAAACCGTTCATAAACAACTTAGAAACTGAAATCAAATTCTTTTTAAAACAAGGAACATAAAGACAATCTTTCAAAACTAGAAACCTATCTAAGCCAAAATCTAAATAGACGTCTCCCACTGCAACTGCTGACACTCTACTAGCATCGCCCAAGTAGATGGTAACTTCTCCTTCCCTAAGTCACTTGGTTTCCTGGAACCCCTGCAATGAATTGCATACATGATCAGTGGCCCCTGTATCTACACACCAGGTACTGTTAGCTAACACCGCTAAACATGTTTCAACGGCTAAAGCAAAAGGTGTACCTTTATCGGACTTCTTAGGGAAAGGACAGTTTGTCTTCCAGTGTCCTTTCTGCTGGCAATTGTGGCACTTGCCTTTCGGCTTCTTCACTTTTTGTCAAGGTTGCGCGTCACTCATGACCGCCTTGCCCTTTCCTGCGGACTTCTTCCTCTTCTTGCCCTTAGGAGCCTTATAAGTGTCAGCTTCTCCCGCTGGGCCACCATAGCTTGGGTCTTCTGACGAAACAGGCCCTCTGCCGACTGAAGTTCAGAGACAAGTTCCGGAAGAGTCATCAACATCTTATTCATGTTGTAATTCAACCGGAATTGCTCGAAGCTCTTCGACAAAGACTGGAGCACTATATCGACCTGGGTTTCTCCGTCAATAAAAGCCCCAAGAACCTCCAGCTCATTCAGTTGGGCCATCATAGCAAAGACATGTTCCTTTACGGGAGTGCCCTCACGCATGGTCATGTTCATCAGAACCCTCATGGCTTCTTGTCGGGCAGCCTGCGACTGATGACCAAATAACTCCTTGAGATTGAGAAGCATCTCTGCTGCAGTGTTCATAGATTGATGTTGATGTTGAAGTAAATTTTACAAAGATGCCAAGATGTAACACTTCGCCATCTCGTCAGCCTTTTTCCACCGAGCATACTCCTCTTTCTCTTGGTCTGGTGCATTGTCAGCAGGCACAGCCGGACAAGCCTCAATAGTAGCAAATTTGTACCCTTCAGCAGTTAACACAATATCCAAGTTCCTTTTCCAGTCAATATAATTTGGACCAACAAGTTTGTTTTCTTTGAGAATTACAGACAACAGATTGAAAGACATTTTGAATTCCTGGGATCATGCAAACATAGTCTTTACTCAGTCAAGTAGTTTTGAATTTATACATCAAATATTGATCCCATGTAACAATATTCAAATAAAATTCACCAACACCTCAAAACACTGAATCCCCGCAGGCCACGGAGTGTGGATGTCTACGGTTCAAACATTCGCAAGAGGAGGGATAAATCCCATTAGCTTAGCATACAGCCGAGCAATACTTAACTAATAGTCGGTTTCATCTTTTGGCCAGCGCAATTAACTTTATAAAAGAATAAAAACGACCTTATCCTTTGGGACTATCGTAATTATTTGCATTTTAAGTGTAACTCATTAATTGGTACTAAGTTTACTACCAAAATTATACGTCCACCTTTGGGTGACCCGTACGCTTTTAAAATAGCTCACTATAACCATCCCGAAGGAGATTCATTCTTGTGAACTGTGAAATAAAACGTCCTTTGGGCTCGAATTACATCACTTCACTGACAAACCTATAATGGAGGCCTTGGATGTAATTTATTTCAATCCATTACACACTTAATATAATTTTATTTTATGGGATTTTCTAAAACATGTTTGTATTTGCACATAAGCAATCACATAAAACATGCATGATTAATGAGCAATAATAAACTAGGAACTATAATCCAACTATCATGGCCATTAATCAATCTCCAATGTTACGGAGAAAACACAGTCCTTTCCTTGTTGAGTGTGTCCTCTGTTTCAGGTATTAGAACTCCCCTTTCGCAGTGACTCCCACTGAATTGGTTGTCTCCAGGAAATTCGCCATTGGATCATCACCATGGCATCCGTGTACGTGTTTATCGCCTCGCCCCGTCAAGGTTGGTCCACGCCCGCCGGATCAATAACGAATAATATAAACAACAATTACATAATTCATCCTATGACCTACGCAGGAGCCGTATATGAGTTTCTATGAAAGCAATAAACTATGCGGTGTCCCACCGCACGAATAATTTATTACAAGCATTCACCAACCCAAAAAGTTCTTGACATGTACAAGGCTTTAAAAACAACATACATTCAACATGAATTAAAATCCATACATACGTGCCACAATAGTCGGATTCGAAAACCTACAAAAATTTATCGCAGTTTCTAATCTACTATGCCGCTGCGTCCGTACGCACAAAATTCATGTAGACATGCAAAGTCCAAAATTCAAACTGTACACGAGTTTGCATTAAGCCTGGGCTCTGATACCAGTTGTTGGGTTCTGTTAGGAACGTCAAACAACATGCACAGTATTGAACTTTATCGAAATAAATCCTAACGCAGCGGAATCTATAGTTAGGATATGGACGTTTACCTTTTAAAATTTTTGCCGACTCTGAGACAATATAGAGTACCGTTGATGACGTTCGTCTGAACACCACAACCTAATGGGCAGATAGGTTTAGCCTTTAGTCGATTCTAATCGACATGTCAAATGGACCTCAGTTGCACGGTGGCTTGGTCTCGGCGTCGGGTTGCAGCGGGCGTCGGTCGCGGATGAGCAGCGGCTCGGTCGGGCGCGTCGGGCGCTTAGCAGACACGCAGAGAGACGCTGGGAACGCGGACAGGCGCTGGCGATGCCCGGATGGACCTGGACCTGTGCGTTCACGCGGTGCGCTTCTCCTACTCCTACGCGGACTGGCGCTGGGATGCGGTGGATGCACGCGGGCGTGTTGTTCGCGACTCCTAGTCGTGCGAGGAATGGCGCGCGCGTAGCGGAAGAGCGCTGGGACCTTGCACGGGCGTCGACTGGTAGCGATCGCGAACGGCGACAGCAAACAGGTACAGACGAGCGATGGCGATGCGCGTACAAGCAGACGGTTGCTGGGCTTCCTCGCCGATGGACGAAGGGCCTCGGCGTCGTCGCTGGAAGCTGGGACTGGGCTCGGCTGGGCGCGATTGCAGGCGGTGGCTCGCGGTAACGATCGGCTGGGCTCGGGTGGCTTCCGGCGGCGATGGGATTTTCCCGCGATTACTCAAGGCAGCGATGGGCGGCGATCGGCGGCGATATGATGATGATGATGACCGGAAAATATATGTATATTAGAGGCTCAATATATTGTACCAAAAAGCCTTCTAATGGATTACCTAAACACCTACTTCGATCAAACTTTGTGGAGCGTTTAATCGAATCTCCCTAACTCTCGAACAAAGATGTTTCTCGCGTGTATGTAGAGAGAAAATTCAGCCAACACATCTATGTAGGAGAGGTTGGGACATGGTGTATTTATAGGCTCCATTAGGGACCTTAAGGAGGTGCTAAATATGGCCTTATTCTATTAGGCCTAGGAATCCTAATTCTAATCCAATACTAACTCAATGTAGGAAGGAGATCTCCCACTAATCCATCTCTTCTAGAAGACTCCTTAGTCTCCTAACACTAGAGATGATCCTTGTAATAATACCTTTCCTAATTAAATTAATAATCATGGAATAGAATTAATTCCTAATTTAGGAAACCTAATTTTACTCCAATTAATAATATAATGTAAGAAATATATTTCCTACTAATCTCCATCTTCTAGAAGACTCCCAAGTCTCCTAATCCCAAGAGAAGATTCTAGTAGGAATTTTATTCTCCTAATTAATTAATTCATATGGAATAAAATTAATTCCTATTTAATGGAATTAAATAATAAAACATCCCACTAGAGTAATATATTGCTCTCCCCATTTAGCCACTATTTTACCAATAAAATTGAGTCTCCATGATTAAATAATATTAATCTGATTGATCGATTTACCTCCCTATGTTTAAGATATAACGTCCGTTGATTAATTAAATTACTGACAAAATAATTAATCAACTTCTTATTTATTTCCAAAATTAGTGTCACTCAGATCCTTAACCATTATGTCAGACAATCGTCTACCTGCAGGGTTTAACATAACGTACATTCCTGAGCTCATTTCGGGGACGTCATCAATCCAGCGCACTGGAACATAGTGACCATAAATAATTTATAATAGCACATCATATAATTATTCTTACTTACCAAAATACCTCGTATGTCATCCTAATAAAATAGGAATCACTTGGCAAATCAAATAAATAAGAAATAAAAATATATGCCTATTTTATATTATCTTACAGCTTAAGAGAACGCATCAATCACTGAAGGACGAGGTTACAACAACGGTCAGTGAGTCTCATAACCTTTGCCTTCAAATACTTAACATAAGTGCTAGTGTAATTCTCCAGTCAAAGACAAACTGAATCAAGAATACACTACAGTCTTTTTCTAAGTGAGGTCTCACTGTCAGTCTAAACTGTGAAGAAATGATTTAGTCTTATAAGGAACCGATAGGTGATCTTTCTGTTCGAAACACTTCTAACCACACTACCTCAATATAAGACATGGAGTATGTATGGCATAAATAAATAAACTGCAAACATATGTACTTTGACCGAAACATGATGGCCAGATCAAAATGGAATTGATAGAATCTGCAAAACATAGCTTTTACAGCATACCTCTAACACATAATAGATTAGAATCGCAAATAAGTGTGTTTGCAGGTATTCTTGAATCCGACTATTATGGCTCGCATGTATGTTTGTTTTTTAATTCATGTATGTCGTTTTATAAGCCTCGGACATGTCGAGGATTTTTGGGTTGGTGATGCTTGTAATAATTTATTCGCGCGGTGGGACACCGCATAGTTTAAATGCTTTACTAGAACATTCATGTACGACCCCTGCGTGGGCCATAGGATCAATGTATGTAATTTATATTATGTAATTGTTCGTTGGACCCGGTAAGCACAGACATCTCTCGACGAGACGAGGCAGGCTACCCCGCGAACCCGTAGTTGATGTGATACGTGATACTGTGCAAATGCAGACATACTCATAGGCAGCTTGCTGTCAGATACGAGCATTGTTAAGGTGTTTGCAGACAGATACGCACGGACCCAGGTCAACAGAAGTACGAGCGACGGCGGCAGTAGGCACACGCCAACAGAGGAGACTCGATGGCAACTTTCCCGATGACGACTTGTTCAAGACAAAAAGTAGGAGTCACGGCGAAAAAGAAAATTCCAAGTCCTAAATCGGAAGACCCAGTTCAACAAGGACTAGACTGCGTTTCCCGAAAGATTGGAGATTGATTAAAATGGCCATGATAGTTGGATCTTAGCACCTCGTTTATTATTGCCTATTAATCATGCATGTCCTTATGTGATTTAATTGCTCTATGTACAAGTTGAATTATTAGGAGCATGTTTAAGAAAATCCCTTTAAACTAGAAATTATATTAAGTGTGTAATGAGTTGACATAAATAACATCCAAGGCTTCCATTATAGGTTTGTCAGTTAAGTGATTTAAATCGAGCCCAAAGGACGTTTTATTTCACAGTTCACAAGGACGAACCTCCTTTGGGATGGTTATAGTGAGCTATTTCAAAAGCGTACTGGTCACCCAAAGGTGGACGTATAATTTTGGTAGTAAACTTAGGACCAATTAATGGGTTACGCTTAAAGTGAAAATAATTACGATATTCCCAAAGGAAAAGGTCGTTTTTATTCTTTCATAAGTTAATTGCGCTGGCCAAAAGTTCGACCGACTATTAGTTAAGTATTGCTTGGCAGTACGTTAAGTTAATGGGATTTATCCCTCCTCTTGCGACGGTTTGAACCGTAGACGTCCACACTCTGTGGCCTGCGGGGATTCGGTGTTTTGAGGTGCCGGTGAATATATTCAAATGTTGTTTTGAAGGGATCAATATTTGATGATTAGAAAACACTTGACTGAGTAAAGACTATGTTTGCATGGTCCCAGGAATTCAAAATGTCTTTTCAATCCGTTGTCCGTAATACTCAAAGATAATTTACTTGTTCAAACATGAGTAGAAATAGAACTTGGATAGTGTCTAGTTTTGCTGAAGAATACAAGTCGAATGGCATGTGTATCTGGTTTAAGAGAAATAGGCATAGAAAGATGAACTGTCCTATCCTTAATACAAGAAAGGTAAATCTTATTCACTGGGAAGTCGAAGCATTTTAAGTGGTGTTATCTATCAGTGTCTGGTATATTGATACGTAACTACTAATTATGAAAAAAGGTTTCAGTGAACCAATCGACATGTGAAGGTTAGATTACCATCTAGAATGGGCTAGCTATGGAAGTAGCAACTATTGCAGTGGGAGTTATCTATTAAGTAGAATTTTTGGTTAATCGAGTAATTGTCTTTTCGTGCCAAGTTTTAGAAAGAATTCATATTCAGTTTCTAAATTGTGTATGTATGAAAACGTAATGTTTTATCTATTTGGTACGTGGGTAGACGATATGCTCAGTGAACCAATATGTCTCACAGTGCAGTAGGTGAAATTAGTAACACGTCGACTAGAACCAATAAGAAGAAAGGTCCTTCAATAAATGAATCATTACATTAGTTTGGCATCTAGTATTTGGGATTTTAGTATTAGTAGAATTTAAAGGTGGATAGCCATTGAACTCATGAGTTCTTTGGGAATGGATGAAACTATCAGACCTATGAATTACACTTGGTAGCTAAAATCACATAAATGACTTTTTGAAGGTCAAGGGTTAGAAGCCAAATGAATGCTAAGGTTGGTTTATCCGATTTGTAAAGTTCTATGATTTTAGAACAAAAGATAGTTTTGAATACTTTTTTCTTCGGAGAAATTTGTTCAAAATAGGTTACATTGAGTGACATTCCATAAGTTTGAGTACATCGAAAGAGTGCGATGGCAGATATGGAAAGATGTCGAGTTTAATGTATCAGTGGCATTACGATTGAAATCGTAGTGACTAATACCTTTTGGAAAATCATAGAAATACTGATTGGATGTTGAGATTTGATCTCAACGTGTTTCGCCTGGTTCATCGGAACAGGACGGTGCAACAGACCGAAGGAAAATGTCTCTCTAGAAGATTGGTTATGTCAATAATGAGTTATTAGGAATTTTGCTTTTTCGTATTGGAGTTGCGCAAATAGCAAGATAAGTTCCGAACATAATCCTATCTAAGTTTAGTAGTCATTACTCTGAATGAATTGTTGCCAAGACTTAGGCCTTGACAGGAACATATTCGGATTCAGAGCATTTCTGCACACGTGTTGGAAAGTTGATACTAATAGGATTGGAAAAGATGTTCTGAAATTAGGCTACTTGTGGGATACTTCATGGCAACGAGAAATGAGTGGATTATTATAGTATTAAAAGTCAGATTATGTTCATTAGCGCGAATGTCTGATTTTTAGAGGAATACTAAGTAATAAATCACTAAGTTCATTTGTAGAATTGTTTGAAGGAAAGATAAAGGTAAAAGTTCAACTTTATTACCAAGTGTACAAATGTGATACTACAAGGAAAAACTGCAACACGTATTTTGTGCTATACACCTTTGCAGAGGGAACCCCGTTGTAGTGGGAGGGTTGCAAGACAACTCCATTCGTGATAATAAGAGAGTCGTTG
>CACSLK010009714.1:3369313-3393505 GCA_902706635.1 Striga hermonthica
TATCTTTAAGATTCGGATAAGTTATCAATTAAAGTTAAGAATCCCAAAGTACTATTGAGAATACTATGAGCATAGTACTTAGTAAATTTGTTTATATTTTTATGTAGTTGCCGATACAGCTACCAGTACAGCACTTACAGTTTTCAAAAGTTTTCAAGAAACAAAGGTGGGGACCCAGACTGGGTATTACATTGAGTATAATAGCTATTATCATGTTCGAGGTATGTATAAAGTTAAGTAAAGTATTAAGCTCGCTCAGTCAAGACTTGGTTCTGTGGGAGGCGACCCCCAGAATGTGATCACGTGAGAACCGGCCCAAGTTACCGGTAGTTGCAAAGTTCAAGTTAAAGTATCGGTTAGATACTGAAATATTAAGCTTAGATACATACCAAAGATCATGATATTGATATTATTATTGTTGTTTACTTTAGTATAGGTTTTTACGGAGTACAGTTGATTAGTACTCACGCCCCACTATTATCATTTTTCAGGAAATAAAGACGGTGCGCAGGTGTGAGGAGCTGTGGTGGTCGTGTATTTGTTGAAGTTTTTATTGAGAATTTTCAATAAGGTTTCGGTTTGTAAACCACGCTTGTAAGATTTCCGCTACGTTTCTTTAAGATTTGAACAAGTGTGATTTTAAGTGTGATTTTAAAGGTTGATTTATCAAGTTAATTGTATGAACTGTTAAGTTTTTATATTTGTTCAATGTTTAAAATCTGTTTTATTTATGTATAACTTAGTTGTAAGATGAAGTTTAAGTAAACAGATTTTTAACGTAGATAAGTTAGTAGCATCCCGAGTTAAGAAGGTTTCGAAAAATTTATAAGAATTTTTGAAATAAGTTGCGAAAAATTTACTCTGATAAGCGGGGTGTTACAGTTGGTATCAGAGCCAAAGTCTAAACGCTCTGTATACTAAAAGTTTAAGTTTTGAGAAAGAAAGTTTCAGGAAAACCGACCGCACCACACTGACACCTCGCCGACTACCAGGTAAGTGCTGTTAAAGTTTTTGCAAAAGTTTACTTTCTTAAATATATGCAAATTATTAAGTCTATGCTCAATAAGATTCAATTATCCGAACCTTATAAATCAGAATAAATGCTCAGATCAGTAATATCAGATATGTCCTCATATCTGAAATCAGAATTACAGTTGAGTTATAGCTTATCGAGTTGATAACTCGTTAAGAAATTGTGCTTTTCAAGAATTCCGTATTTATTTTCAGTTTAGATACTGATCAGATTCAAGTATACAGATGGCACACTGTAAAGTTTTACATGAGATATTCATTCAGATATAGTTGTTATTTTTGTGACTATAAATTTTTTAAAGTTCAAGAGATCAAGAAAGTTATCTGAACATTTTAAAGATAAAGACATCAGATGAAAGTTGAATTCTGACTCTAGAAATTGAATTATTTTGAGTATGTACGATGTACATAAATTAAAGATTCGAAGTAACGGTTTTTCAGTGTATAAGAGCCATAAGTCCGGGTTTATCATGGAGGTTTCAAATAAGAACCATAAGTCCGGATATACCATGGAGGCTTGAAACTGAACCGTACGAGTAAAGTTTAAGAAAGTAGTCAATCTTTAGAGTCAGAAATGAAAGTATACCGAGAAATTTTATTAAGCACTGTTTATGAATAAGTTATTAGTACAACAAGGACTAGTCCTACATAGTACATTTTATAAAGTTAATGAGCATGAGTTGCAAGTATCAGTATATATATAAGTCAAGTAATTTCATTATTATCATGACGACTTGAAATTAGAGTTACAATGTCGGGTAATTATCAGATAAAGATCAATGTTCATAAAATTTTGAATAATTGTTTTAATAGATAATTAGCTGGGTAAATTATTGAGACTTGAAATAAGAGTCATTAATCCGAGTTTACCTGGAAATTTGACAGACATCAGTTATTCAAGTTTCACAATCCAATATTGAGAAGATCAGTTAAATCTCTCAAAAGAGTTTTTAAAATTAACGTATAAGTCATTTGGATATGTGATAATAGTCTGTCTAATAAGACAAAGACGAATAAGTTTCCATTTATATTCGTCAATATCAGAAAAAAATTATTCAAGCACACTGTTGAGGATTTCATTACTACAAAAGAAGCTATTACAGATTCATCAGAAATAGCAAAGCAGATGCATGATAAGCAGATAAAGCAAAAGTGAATCCTCAACTAATTCAAGATATATATATATATATAAGGAGGGTGCGTCTCAAGGGTCTAATACCCATTAACTCTGCCACCCAAGCAGATCAAGGTTCACTTGTGGGAACCAAGTAGATTAGAGGAATGTCAAGCGGTGATGCGTTGACGGATTCCGCTATGAACTCAGTACATCTCTTCCCAAATGGCGAGCAACGTAGAGATTGGATTCACCATTGAACTAAAGATGTGAAACCTCGTCTAGCCAGGTCAGGTCACAATTTGATTGTGATGATAGTTGGTGCAGTTACAGACAGAGAGGAATCACTAGTTCATAAATCAAGTGACACATAGAGCAAGTACGCCCGTTGCAAAGGACTGCGATAGGGTGGATGTTTGTCGCCTAGTTACATCGGTAGACAACCAGGCAAATCCTTTTAGGATTGGCTTTCCAGCGAAAGCGGATGAGGGCCATGTTAAAGGATTGGAAGTCGGATGTATGGCAGAAAGGACAACAGTTCTTTGAGAATTAAGATTGAAAGAGAATCGTGGTTAGCAATAGCCATGAGCTTATTAAGCATAAGTGGGAGATTGTTAGAGGTATGCTGTAAAAGCTCCTATTTACAGATTCTATCAATTCCATTTTGATCTGACCATCATGTTTCGGTCAAAGTACATATGCTTGCAGTTTATTTATTTATGCAATCATACTCCTTGTCTTACATTGAGATAGTGTGGTTCGAAGTGTTTCGAACAGAAAGATCACCTATCGGTTCCTTGTAAGACTAAACTATTCATTCACAGTCTAGACAGGCAGTGAGACCCCTCTTGGAAAAAGACTGTAGTGTATTCTTGATTCAGTTGGTCTTTGACTGGAGAATTACACTAGCACTTATGATAGGTGTTGAACAGGACCACGGAAGGATAAGATTATGAGACTCACTGACCGTTGTTGTAATCTAGACCTTCAGTAATTGATGCGTACTCTTAAGCTGTAAGATAATATAAAATGGGCATATGTATTCATTACTTAATTATTTGATTTATCAAGGGTGATTCATATTTTGCTAGGATGACATACTCGGTATTTTGGTAAATAAGTGTGTTTATATGATGTGCCGTTATAAATTATTTACGGTCACTGTGTCCCAGTGCGCTGGGTTGATGACGTCCCCGAAATGAGCTCAGGAATGAATATTATGTCAAGCCCTGCAGGCGGATGTGTTATCCGGCATAATGATTAAGGATCTGAGTGGTACTAGTTTCGAAAATGAATAAGAAGTTGATTAATTATTTTGTCAGTAATTTAATTAATCAACGGGCGTTATATCTTAAACATGTGGAGATAAATCGATCAATTGGATTAATATATTTAATCAGTGGAAATGAATTAATTGTAATTCGGAGCTAAATGGGGAGAGCAATAATATTACTCTAGTGGAATGTTTTATTATTTAATTCCAAGATTAGGAATTAGGAATTAATCATATTCCATAATTCTCTAAGGATGAGAATATTCCTTCTAGAATATTACCTAGGGTTAGGAGACTATGGAGTCTTCTAGAAGGTAATTAATTATTAGGAATATTGTCCTAGATGGGAAAATGAGATGGAAGATAATAAGGATTCCTAAACCTTACGGAATAAGCTCATATTTAGCACCTCCTTTAGGTTCCTATTGTAGCCTATAAATAACTAGGTCCCCTAACCTCTTGAGCATGTTTTACACGTTTTTCTCCCCGAAGGGCTGGAGAAATTCGGTCTCTTCAAGCGAGAAAGAAAGAGAGAGATTCTTCTTCGAAAGAAAATTCCGTTAGCACCGTAAGGTCTTAGAAGAAGATGATCAAGAGGTTTTGGGAAATCTAATAAATCGCTCCACTAAGATTTATTAGAGATCGTGTAAAGGTCACACAATAGAAGATTTGAAAGTTGTTATTCGAATCCCGTCGAATATATACACACGTTCAAACTCGCTGAATTTTTTCCCAATTTTCTATCAAATTTCCACACGCAATTCGCGCCCAGATTTTCAGGCACGAGCTCAGTTCACGTCTTCAGTCCGCGCTCTTTATCTCGCGTCCAGGTTCCTTTGTCACAACCATCGAGCGTGGGTGCAGTGGTAGAGGCCATGAGTTCCGTGTGAGAGGCCGCGTGTTCGAATCTTTCATCCCGGGAGCAATTTTATTTTTGTTACCAGCAGAGGAAAGGAAAAGTACGCGGGCTGTGCGGCCCGCATATCAGCCCGCGAAGCCCACACACTCTCACAGCCCTCAGCCCGCGTGGCCCAACCCCAGCAGCGCCCCTCCTAAGCCCACATGCACGTGTTGCGCAGCCCAACAGCTTCATGCGCGCGGCCCAGCTACAAGGACGTCCCAGTTGATGCCTAGTTACGTCCAGCTCACTCGAGACGGCCCAAATCGTGATCAGCAAGCCCAAACCCGGTCCAGGAGCATTCTTGAAGGTCCAGCCTAGTTACGTCCAGCTCACTCGAGACGGCCCAGATCGTGATCAGCAAGCCCAAACCCGGTCCAAGAGCATTCTTGAAGGGCCAGCAGCTCCGGTTCGTGTCCAAAGCTGTTCCCGAGCGGTCCGAGGAGTACGACTAACTTACCGAAGGTCTGAGACGATCCGATGAGCTTGATGAGCGATTGGAGCACCTTGATTACTCGATTAGAATCGAGAAAGGCCAAGTCTAGCTGCCCATTAAACTTTGGTGTTCAGACGATCTTCATCAACGGAAATCAGAAACGTCTCAGAGTCGGCAAAAATTTTAAACCGTAAGTCCTAATCCTAACTATAGATTCCGCTGCGTTAGGATTTATTATTCAATACATTTGAATGTGCACATTGTCGACGTTCCTAATAGAATCCAAAAAATACGTCTTCTCCTAAGCCACCACACTTGAATATTGGTTTGTCAGCTTCTCCGCGAAGTCCTCAAAATCTAAGATCGAACCTGGAGGGAGCTGTTGGAACCAATCGAGCGCGACTCCCCTCAAGGTCGATAAGAATGCCCTGCAACTAACAAGATCCGTATATCCACGTAATACAGCCATATTTTCAAATGTTCTCACATGCCTCAATGGGTCAGAGGTCTGGTCGAACACCAAACTTGTATCCCTGAAATTTGTCGGCAAAGGTACAACCAATATATCCCCCGAGAAAGGGTGTCCTCGAGAACGCCTCTCTGTTCAACCATCTATCTTGTCCTGCAATTGACGCAGCTGCTCAGCAATCCTCTCCATCTCACGATCCTGCGGGGCTCTTTCCCCTCCATAACTAGCAAAATGGATGAATCAAAAAAGTCAAAACGACATGTAATTTGAAACGGATGGAGTATTAAACAATTATGATCCTTGTCATCTACTCCATTTATAATTTATAACCTTAGAAAATGACATTAGGATTTCTTATTCTGAATATTGGATTATTTTAATTTCCTTTTCTCTTCCAGCTTTTAGTGAAAAAGGAAAGCAAAATAATTCTACTAATCAAAGTTCTACCATGTAAATATTATTATTATTAGACATTTCAGTCAAGATTAAAAATCAAAATACCTGACTCGTCCTTTCTCTAGAGTTAGCTTTCTCAGTTACATCGACCATATTTAAAAGCGAAGCAAAGTGAAGGAGAACAAAGTATACGATTGATGGGAAAAATCCAATGACGGATGCTTTGCAACTCTATTCTTAAACCAAACTTCCACCTATCGAGGCCTGACCTTCAATTCCTTAGTAAAATCCTTTCTTTGTTTAGAATTCAAAAAACTGTGCTGCTTGAAGCTTTCCTTCAAAAGAGCCGATTAAGCCTTACTTAGTACTTGAGATTTTTCTGGCCATGCCTATCAGGTGGGCTTCGCCGGAGGCCGTGAAATAGCGGTCATGGCAGCTCCTGAGTAGGATGACTTGGGGACTGGTCCGACGAGCTCGAGCATCCATCGGGCCTTTCTGACGAGCCGTTGCGGCTTTGCCAAATAGCCTGTTTGTCATCATCGACCACGAGGTACTTGTCGAGATGACTTTTGAGCCAGACTACTTTGGCCTTGCTGAAAAATTTCATCTCATTTCATGAGATAAGAGCTGTTCTTTTCTTTTTCTTTTTTTTTTTCTTTTGTTCTAATTAAAAGGTTTTGTTTTGGATGGTACAATATGTTGGTTTTTTAGTTCTCTTTTGATATCAGACATTGTGATTTTTTTGTTTCAATAACGATTTGTAATATTCTAAATTCTGATACAGAAGATCTTCTATTAGACGCAACTATAGAGCATACTCTCGTCATATTATAAATCGAGCTCTAGAGGGCTGAGACTTGTGCTGATAACGGGTTATAAAAATAGAGAGAAAGAGAGTATATAGAGAAAATGTTTCTCTTAGGTGCGATTTTCATTATAACTGAAGCTTCTATTTATAGGAACTTCTGATGTCACAACCGTAATAATACAATTACAGCGGGGACAAAATAGTCATTCACATACATTATTTTATAATAAATATTTCACAACATCATCTCAAAACACCTTGAGTAATGCATGATACGAGGGTAAACCTACATACTCAATATTCGCTAGAGAAGAGCTTTTCAAGAACCCATTAATTTCCATAAGTCAAATCCAAATCCATGACGAACGAAATTAATAGTCGGCCCCCGTTTGGCCATGCAATAAAATTCAGGGACTCTGAAGAGGGTTAATAAACTTTATCGCATTCTAAGTGAATATCATTTTTTGATCCTAATGTCATCAAATTTTATTATACGTCCCCGAGGGGAGGCCAGCACGCTCTCATAAGACTTCCTATAATCGTCTAATTAGAAATTTGTCCTAGTAATTTCCTAATATTAATCTTAGTGATGTCACCTGAGGGGGAGCCCATACTTCAATTAATTGATTTACCAACAAATTAAAAATTGAGGCCTTAGGAATTTTAAAATTAACTTTAATTTAAAATCTCTTCCCAAACTTAGTATTTATTTAATGAGAATTTTTAAATATTTATTCAATTCTAAATTAATCCCATGCAAAAGTAATAGTCAATTAACATGCAAAAATAAATAACTAATTAATTGGCATAATAAATTTAAATACTCTATTATGACCAATAATTTTTTAGTCTCCTTAAACAAGGAAACCTTATCAGATTCTTTCATTGTCCAACTGGAACTTCCACTGTAGTAGAATCCTGATAGATATTGTACTTCTTGCCCAACAAGAAAACCGTCTGCCACCAGCTGCCGCATGCATGTCCGCCGCTGCCGGTTTGTCGAAAAAACTTGCCTACATTTTTTTTTGTTTTCTCGCGTTTCGCACCTCCGACTGGGCTTCTCAACGGCCGGCGTTCACCGCTGCAACGCCGTCACCTGGCCAGCCCATCACGCGGCTCCCGACAACGAACTGATGAGCCACCTGGGCTGCCGCGGTGGCTCGTCGGCAGTTCCTCTAGCTCGATTCCGGTCGATTCTTCGAGGTTCGTCGATCTTTGTGATCCTCTAGTCATCAACACATGATCACAACACGAAAAATATAATATAAAATATTACATACTCCGATCCTAGACAACAAATGAATGTACATATTTTCTAAACAAATAATTAATTCTATTCGGTCAACGTTCGGGCTCATAATTATTACAAACATTCATCCATCAGTTCCTCGAATGTCCGTGGTTTTAAAAGCAAATTAAAACCATTCATCACATTCAACAACATTCATCAAACACATATACGACCATAATAGTGGATTAAACTAATTCATGCAAAACCGAGTTATGCGAATATAGTCCAACATATATGGCTACGTAATACATCTTGTCAAATAAAGTCGTAAAAATTTAGTCTTTGTACAAAACGAACTAATTAAGTGCTATGCTACCACTTTTTGGGATCTATGAGGATCTCATTATGTACAAATCACGAATTCAATAGCAAACGTAAACTTATGCGCAATGGATCTAAAGGTTTGACGTATAAAACTTATGGCTTAAAATGTATCTAAATATGACGGAATCGGGATGACCTGGAACAGCACACGAGGAAGCTGGAATCGATCGGGTGGTGGGATCGGCGGTCGTGTGGCGTGTCAGGTTGCGCTGGTCGTGTCACGGGGCTAGCTAGCAGCGGTCGGCGGATCTTGGCTTTCGGATCGAGGTTCGTCGACTCTGATAGATGATAACGATGTCTCGATTACCTTCGGGATCTTCTACTATATCACTCTTACACCTCTTCAACTTGTAGCGGTGGAACAACAAGAAGAAGATAAAGCTCAAACAGAAAACTGAGAGATAGGGAGAGCCTAGGGGCGTGCGTCGTGTATATTACACACGTAGGAGAATGTTGATCTCTTCTACTCTTTCCCATGAGCTTAATAATGTATATATAAAGCTACAGTAGGGATTCTTAGGAGAACAAGAATAGGGCTTCTTAAGTAATAGGCTAATCGTGGGCCTGACCCACTCCTCGAATTACTTAAATAATATTACGGTCCACTAACATAATATTATTGCACTCCCTTTTTCCTATCTCAAATTACATTTGAGACTCCAATAATAATTTTCCAAATTATCTCCACATGTTTAAGATATAATGCCATTAATTAATTCGATTACTGACATTTAAGAATTAATCTATATATTATATTTCCAAAAGCTAGCGCTCGTTCATCACATTATTATTATGTCGAAATTTAATCCACCTACAGGGTTTAGCATAACAATCCTTCGTGAACGCATTTCTGGGACATCATCAAACTGACGCACATGGTGACTGTAAATATCCTAACAGCACATCATACATACAACAATATTACCCAAGACAGTAAGAATATTAGTCCAGCGAACTGAACCTCACCCAAGGGAATCAAAGGAATATGTACTTCATATATAAATATATATGTATATATGTTTAATATCGGGTTCAGAGAAATCAGTAATTAACTGAGGCCTAGTTCGTTTACGAAGATCAATATAAAACAAACTTCTTCTCTCTGGGATCATGTTCAATACGTAAATATACTAGTGCAACTAATCAGTCAAGACCAACTGTACCGTTGACACTACAACCGTTCTGATGGGGTGCTCATTTTCATTTAGGTTGTAAACCACAATTACTGTTTGACTAGAAACTGATAGAATGATCTTCTGTTCACCCCATGATGACTCATTCTATCTAAGTGCAATACAACAAAACATAGAACTTGCTTAATCGAACATGATTCTTATTTATATAGGGATAAAGTGTAATATCATCCAAAACCAAACTTTCAGTATAAAACAATAACGCCGTACACAACTCTAAAAACAACAACAATGATTCTTGTCCACACACGTGTCCCTTATAAAAGAAGATAAAAAAAAAAAGAGAGAGAGAAATAAAAGTCAACAAAATTTTCATGGCCATCAATCGATCCAGCAGGTCCCTCTATATTATAGTGGATGGTTAATGGTCTCTTACATTGATCGGGCAGATTCCTATTAGCATTTATTTGTCTCTTACATTACATTATAATTATCTCGAAATGCACACACACACACACACACCATATAATTTGTATGGTTAATGCTCGACTTTTGGATTGAAACGAGTGGATACAAGAAAAAGTCACCCCCCTTTCTAAAACTAAATTAAATTAAATACACCACTACAAAATTATAACAACCCAAAAATCAAAATTATAACAGAAAATGAGTGGCACTTATGAATGTTACACCAACATATCAACCACTTATCTAAAGCAAAATTAAAGAAGAATAAAAACCCCTTTATAATGGCTGACATCATATACCCATGATATATATATATATATAATGTCTATGAAAATAAAATAAATTAAACTCATTGTTGTGGTAGGGCCAGAGGTCATTAAGGATCATAATTAGGCAAAAATTTAATTTTAATCTGTTTATTTGTCTAAATTCTTTTGTTTAGTACATTAACATTTTCCTTATTTCTAATAGTACGTACGTTACATTGCAATTTATATCACTGTTGAGATATTATCGCGAAAATGGTTCATTATTTTTTTTATTAATGTTCTAAAAATAATACAAATTGCAACATAATAACGTACTGTTTTTTACGAGTAATGTCCCAAAAAATGATACAAATTATAACATAACGTACTATTATTGATTAAGGGAAAGTTAATATATATCAAAAAATGACTTTAGACAAGTAAACGGACCAAAATTGAAATTCTTCCATCATAACTATTATCAAATGAACTCCACCATCCATCCATTTGACAGTATACATATCACCATCAAGACATGCATAAATATAATCACACTACATATAGTCATGTACATATATCACCAACACACAGAGAGTGCTCGACTCGAGTCACACAAAAGGATAAACACGAATTTCACAAACACACGTATTCTTATTACAAGAGACAAAAAGAAAGTAAAGTTAGATATATAGTTAAATATATATGGAGAAAAATAAGAAAGAAGTGATGAGAAAAGGTCCATGGAGTGAAGAAGAGGACGGTCAGCTCGTATTTCACGTGAACTTGTTTGGGGAGCGCCGTTGGGATTTCATAGCGAAAGTTTCAGGTTTGAAGGTTGGCGGGAGACAGGATAGGATACATAGGTAGGCTTGTTTTGGGGATCTTAACTTAATTTCCGAATTGCCGGAAAAGATTAACGGCATGCATGCATGCATATATACATATTGTTGAGTGAGTGCAGGTTTGAAAAGAAGTGGCAAAAGCTGCAGGCTGCGTTGGGTTAATTACCTGCAACCTGGCCTCAAAAGGGACAAGATCACTCCTCATGAGGAGACACTTCTTCTTCACCTTCACTCCAAATGGGGAAATAGGTTCTTTATTCCATCTTTTCTTATAACCTTTTTCTTTTCTCTTTTCTTTTTTAAATAACTAAGGCTTTATTTGGTAGTCAAATAAGCTAGCGTATATCTTATCTGATTAGCTTATAAGTTTCATGTATTCAAATAAGACGTGTTTGGTAGGACGAGCTTTTTTAAAAAACTCGAACTTATCTCATAAGCTTCTTTAGATAGTTTTTTTAAATAAATTAACTAGTTGAATTTTTTGTTCAGCTAGCTTATCAACTAATTTTACGAAATACTTTTATCATATAAGCTAGTTTTTCAGCTACAAGTCATAAGCAAGCTTATGATCAAAAATTACATATCAACTATCAGCTAGATTATCAGCTAGTTTTACCAAACATATTCTAAATATTTGTGACTATCTTGATCGCTGTTTCTTGATAGTACTAATACCTTGACTTAATTAAATACATGCATGTAGATGGTCAAGAATTGCACGGAAACTGCCCGGCCGCACTGATAACGAGATCAAGAACTACTGGAGGAGCCACATGAGAAAAATGGGTCAAGAGAAAAAGAAGGCTCAATCATCCAACTCATCATCCTCAGAGAGTGCGGACGTCAAACGGGCTTCCAATGGGCTCAGTTTGGGTTTGGGCTTGGGAGTTGAAGAAAGCGTGGAAGCTTACTCCATGGAAGAAATATGGAAAGACATCGAGTTGTCCGAGGGGAGCAGCAAGCCGGGTGGTGGTGCCACGTGGGATTTTTGTGGGGCCGAGTCATTGTGGTCCGTTGATGATGAGGACCACAGCCGGATGCTGATGCAGCAAATGGGTGATTACTATTATTCTTTCCCTTTTACCACTCATATATATGACCCTACGACCAAATAGACAATTCAGGTTTTTACATTAGAACATGAGTACTATTGCTTATAATTGGGTTAAACACATTTTGTAAACAGTTCAGTGTATCCATACAGTAAATTTATAGTGTTAATAATAATTTGCTTCATGTTTGGGCTAGTGGGTGTAAAGTATGTTTAGTTGAATGGGATTCATATTGATATTGCATTTGTCTTGTGGTGTAAGGATAAGTTAGAGGGAAATGCTACGGTCCTATTGCGAAATCATTCTGTCGGGGTTTGTAATCGTTACATTATCATGTAACTGTCAGGGATAATTGATCTTATGGTTACAAACCCCGACGGAATGGTTGTAACAAAATCGTAGCATCTCCCTCACTTATAAGGTTGAATGATTGAAGAAAGTTTATGGTCCATTGATTTATGGTGCGTACCTTTTTATTTACTTCTTTGACTAAGATGTTATAATTTAATTAACTTGCGGATGTCAATTCATCGTGTTCAAATATTTTAATTGGACGGTTTGATTGATATTTTAACAAGCTATTCATATAGTGGACTCTAGAATAGAGTGAAGATATGTTACAACCAGGATATAATTGTTATCCATTGTTCGTTTTGTTATCCATGTTACGTTGATTCCTACACAATTACTAAACCAATTGCTTTTAGAAGAGATTAATTAATCAGAATCCTAAAGATGTGATTGGATATAAACTTAAATTATCATCAATATTAATTAATTAAAAATAATTAGTCAAAACTCAAATTTAACTCAACTCTATTATCATCAATATTATTAATATAATTGAATAATCTCAATTAATTATTCTTACACGTCACATCAACTTTAATTCACTATTCACACTCACATAATATTAAGTTAACTAACCATCAATTTCCATCACTATTTTCAACTTTTACTCAGAAACATTTTCCCATATTGCTATAAGTTTGCAGTTCCACTATAAAAATGAAATAGAAAAATCTCTTGCAAAAAGAAGTAAACAAAAAATGAATCGTACGCAACAATATTCAACATTCTCGAACATAAAATTTAAACCAGCAGTACAAAGGAAAGGGAGAATAGGTCATCAAAATCTCTAGAAACTACATTTCCCACAGCACGATATGGATATGTAAAAAGCCAGAGTACCTCTATGCAACTTCAATAGTAGACACTCGAAAACTGCATTATTTTGGACAAACAGCCAAACTCCAATAGTCGTGGTTAATAAAAGAAGCCTAGCACTTTACCTCCAACATTCTTCCTGCGAGCTTCTTCATGATCCATGATCCCAGCTGATGTTGTCAAGACAATGTAACCAAACTGCAAAAGGCAAGAAAATATATGAGATAATGTCACAAATCACTTTGAGGTAAAATACAAATTGATTTTACAGTTACGATACAACAGATGTAGTGGTTCAGGTTAAAGAATGATTTTATACATCCATAAATTAAATCAGTGTCCAACAAACTACAAATCATTGCATGAAACCAGCATGCTCTCATTTCTTTATTGCAGACATTATTCGAATTTTATGAGAAAGATAAGAAGTTGACTGCTTAACAAGACTAAATAAAAATGATAACAGAAAATAAACAGATGCAAAAACCACTTACTTTCCTTCTAAAAATAGTTCATTGATTAATAAATATTGCACCATCTACATTTCAATGAATGTGACAAGCTCATAATATTAAAACAGAGATCTAACAAGCAAGTATGTCCCAAGGTTCAGAAAGCAGGTTAGTTTTCCTTATGTAGAAATGGGGGGACTTCAAATAATAAAGACAAGTAAGATATGTAAAATGAGTATATTAACTTGTTATAGCATCTCCTATATACCTGTCTGGATGGAAGCAGTCTAGCAGTCCAGGGCTCGATTTCCTTAACACCAACATCAAAACGAGGGCTAATGACCCCACATTTGTTGAGTCTTCCATTCAATTCTACCACAATTTTTCCAGCCCTGTGGTCATCAACATACTCAAACTCGCCAATGTATCCTGTACAGCAAGGAATAAACAAATCAAAGAAATCCAAAATTAAAAGAAAATAAGTACCGTATTTGGTACAGTCATACCATGCTTCTGCATCACCAGAAGAAACTTGATGATGACCTTTGAGGAAGGTCGAATCATGACCTGACGTTTGCCCCTCTTCTCGGCATTGTACATGCTCTTCAAAGCATCATTCAAGACACTTACTCTCACCATTTTTCAAGCTAATCTGATTGAATATAACAGAAAATATCAGCAATGATGATAAAGAATGAAATTCAATTATCATACCTAATCATAGGCCACAAACTACAGAATGATAAGCAATACAGGATATAAAGCATCAGACTTCCGTGCAGCTTTACATTTGTCGAACACATAACATCTATCAATTTGTACAGAAGTGCGTAAAATAAATGATGCACAAAGCTACAGAACAGGTTTCGAATGTACGATATGATTCGAAAATTTGAAAGGGTACATAATCTATGAATAAAGAAAAAAAACAACCATACAGTAAAGAAAGTCCAGTGCCAGTAAAATCCTCAACCAATTTTACATCTTATTGCAAACAATGACATATGCACTGAAAATTTGTTTATATACCTCTCAACAACCTAACATCCCCGATATTAAGAGCCCACATACTAAAGTTTCAGAAGCAAAACCCAGAAATATAAAGAACTATCTTTCGTTGGACTCTACTTGTATATGCTATGTTAATCATCCTCAAAGAATGGCCCATTTGAGTATATAAAGCTAGGCCCTCATACGAACAACAGATTATATGAATGTAAATGTGTCAGCAAGGCAACAAAAGTTGAATCTAATCCTCATACGAACAACAGATATTTGGTCTTCCGAGAGATGTACATACATGCTAATACATGCTAATATGCTATAAATGCAACGAGTGAATAAGATAAAGAACGACTCAAAAGCCCTGAACCAGATTCGCATAACCATAATAGACACAACAAGTCCATTGATAAATCATCGAACAATTTGATGTTTCCCTCGCTCAAACTCCGACTAAAACACAAAATATGAACAATATGCAAAAGATATAGGTAATATCAGAACATCTGCAGAGGATATGTTACATTAAGAACGGAATGTTAAAGCAATGTGTACCGGATTAATCAACAACTTTTTCTCCAGGAGAGAAACTGTGAAACTGCGGCAGCCGCTCCTCGGATGTATTTTTCTCTTTTCTGTCAATAGTAAGTGTTAGGGTTTGGGTTTATAAATGTCATTTAATCTTCTTTTTTTTCTTTTTCTTTTTATAGTCTAATCACCAAATTACCCTCGAAAATATCATTTTTTAAAAATATAGTTTTATGCTAACGAAACAAAACTAGTATAGAACCCGTGCGATACACGGACTTTATTTATTTTGATAAATAATAAAATTAAAAGTATTAATAAACAAAAAGTGATAATTAGTAGAGAAATTGTCAAACCATAAATTGTTCCTCATGTAAAAAATATATTATTTAAAACTTTCTTGTACACAACATTATTTGTTTAATAACTGAGCAACTCGTGTCCCCACAAACTTATATTTTCAACCTTTTTCTGTTACTTACACACGAAACTAATCATCGTGACAATATAAATGAATGTTTATCTCAAAAATTTAATCTTTTAAATGTAGTGATCGTGTGTTTTTTTTTTTTTAATTTCGTGATTGAAGGACTTTTTTTATTAATTACTGGTTTGATTCAATATATAACAAATTTTATTGCCAATCGTTTAATTAATTTATGTAAATGCATAAATAAAAAGAGACCTAAACTATGACAAAAATTTCATCTTTTGAAAGCAAATAAATTATAAACATTATCTTTTTAAATAAATAATACAATGATTATAACATTGTATTATCAAAACTCAAGGTATATAAAATTCGTTTTCCATTTCAAACCGATAATGTAGAAAAAAATTCAATTGATGAAATAAATGATATATACAAACCATGATTTTAGAAATCTGTTCAAAATTTTCTTTGCATGAATCCGACGCATAAATCATTCAGCTTATTATTATATTATTAAATTATTTTGAAACATGTATACACCCGATATTTGATTCCATAACAAACGGGAATTGAATCTATCAACTACTAAATCAGTTATTCCATATTAGTTGACAATTAATGCGCTGAGATATGCGATCCCGAGTTGTCAAGGAATACTAAAATTAAGCAATAATTAATACATGACATGAAAAGATTACTAAAAATAATTTAAGTCTAATCTTATTTTATACATAAAGATATAGTATTGATACCATGTACAACCAGTTTAATTTGAAAGAGCTATATTATTATATTATTAAATTTATAATATATTATTTGGCGGAATTATAGAATTATTAATTTATATTATTCTAATGTACAACTGGTATTATATCTGTTGTTAACAACAGTATAAAGGTGATGAGTTCGCGAGCTTCTCTTTGATCTCCATAATGTGTTCCTTCCCTGCGAGTTGTCGGAAATTTAAGTGCGTAATGGAAGATAGAAACAGCGGCTCGGAGCTTGTATAAAGCAGTTCTCCCAATAATAGCGTTATATTCATTGTTGATGTCAAGAACTTTGAAGGTTTCCATGACGAGTTTTGTGACGTGTTTCGCCGTACCAAATCTAACAGGTAGAGTAATCTCGCCAATAGGTCGTGAAATGCTCCCGTTGAACCCTTGTATTTGGTCGTTGCAAGGTCGGATGTCGGCGGGATCAAGACCCATTTTATCAAAGGCTTTCAGCATCAAAATACTTGAGTAGGCTCCGGTGTCAACCATAACACGGTGAACCGGAATTCCGCATATCGGAACGGTAATGACGAGTGCGTCAGAGTGCGGATGCGCGAAGTGATTTGCGTCTTCCATATTGAAAGTAATAGGGCAATTTCGGGCATTGAGGACTTCTCGATAATCGGTGGTGAAAACTTGCTTACCCGAATTATGATCCTGCCGAGCGTAAGCTTCAATTTGACGACGGGATTTTACACACCGGGGATTATTAGTGTTTACTCGGTGGACAGTGATCTGCAAAGGACTTGGTGATCGATTCCTATTAAGTCCTTGAGAATTCCCGGTTGAATCGACATTAAGAACATCCGAGGTGAACATGAATACTTCCTTCTCTCCTTGTCAGATTCGTTTTGGCATGGCACCTCGGTCTTCTTCCTCATCGTCATCATACGGTTCAATTTGACGTCCTACCCCCTGTTTCTGTGTATCGGAGTTGCGATAAAACTTCCTGAGTTGCGGATAATCGATTAAGCGCAACAGAGCAGCTAACAGGCTTAGGCACTCATCGGTGTTGTGTCCCGGCGATTTATGATAGTCACAGTAACGTGACTTGTCTAGCTTTTCTTCAGGCATCCTGAGTGGCTTGGGTTCGGGCAAGATGCCCTTTCCTTTTATCTCTTCATAGATGGTGGCAGCCCCAGCTGAATAAACGGTTTGGTAACCAGATTTCACGTCGTTAGCGTACTATTTCCAGGCCGCCCTGATTTTGGGGTCGTTGGCATCTCCCCGGGGGTAACCTCAAAATTGAGCATTGTTTTGCTTGTCAAAGGATTTGTTTTTCTTCCTGTCATCGGTTCCCGACTTG
The DNA here is from genome assembly GCA_902706635.1 of Striga hermonthica. Taxonomy (NCBI): domain Eukaryota; kingdom Viridiplantae; phylum Streptophyta; class Magnoliopsida; order Lamiales; family Orobanchaceae; genus Striga; species Striga hermonthica. The sequence continues at coordinate 3,386,759 of CACSLK010009714.1, forward strand.
GATGACTTCGGATTGAAATTAAAATCGGGGACCGACATCGCTTCCTCGGCAATAATATGTTGATGAGCTCGGGCGAGGAATTCCTGGAAGGTGTTTGGCTTGTTCTGACATAATGTCCAGCGAAAAATAGAATTCGGTTTCAACCCGGCGATCGCCATGACAAGCAGAGTTTCCGGATGACATGGCTCCATGTTTTGAACTCGGTCATTAAATCGAGCAATATAATCCTTGACACTTTCGTCATCTTTTTGAGTTACATTAGCAATAGACTCTTTCGGAACCAAACAAACTTGGGCCCCAATGAAGTGAGATCGGAAGGCCGACCTTAGCTCTTGCCACTTCCAAATAGAAGTAGGGGGTAAAGAGTGGTACCATTTTTGAGCTCAAGGCCCCAGCGTGAGGGAAAACATGCGACACCGAAGTGCGTCTGAGGCCCCATGGAGATTCATCCATGATGTGTAATGACCGAGGTGAGAGTCACGATCCGACGTTCCATCGTATAATCCAATTTGGGGGACTTTAACTTTTCCCGGTACTGGCTCTGAAGTGAGCTCGGGGGTTAAAAGAGAGTCGGATTCTAAGTATACTTGTGCCGAGGTGGTGGCTTGTCGTGGAGGATCTTCTTGTGCCCTCTGCCGACTTTCCAACTCGGCAATTCTTCGTCGTAACACCTCTAATTCCATGGATTCTTGTCGAGTTGACTGGTTTCTTTTGATTTGTTGACGAAGATCTGTTCGAGCCCGGATGGGGATGAGCTCGAGGCTGCGCGGGTGGTGGAGAGCGCCGTGGTGGCTCTGATTGACTTTCAACAGTTTCTTCATGTGGAACCACAGGGGGAGTGCACGCCGTCTCGGCGTGAAGCGCTACGCGTTCCTGGTGTGGCTGCGACGTTTGAGTACGAGGCTGGGACGTGGCATGAGAAGTAGTCCTACCTCCGTCTCATCGGCTAGATGGAATTCTCGAGTTTGCAGGGGTAGTAGGGAAGATAGATTGTCCCGGCGCCGTCGTCGATATCCCGGGGACAGTTTGGGCCATCAAAGCGGCGAACCCGCGCGCAAACTCTGGATTTTGAAACAAAGTAGTATAGTCAGGCAGGTTGGGTATCACCGCAGGGCGCCTGGCAGATTGAGCGCTACGACTGTGTCCGTCGCGCGACGTATGACCACGATGATCTGAATGAGACTTGTTTACAGTGATTGATGTGGCTAAGGAGCCAAGGATTGCAGATTAACCTCAAACAACTTATGAGGTCCTTCCTCTAGCACCAAACTGTTGTTATGTGATTGTTAACAACGATTATGGATATGATTATTTAAATATGTTGGGTGATTTGAATGTAAAACATGCAATCAAAACGAAAACAATGGCCTCGGTCCGAGGTGAACCGAGGTGAAAAGCTACAGTGAGCTGTTTCGTGTTTCGGATAAAAAATCATTTCGGGGGTCCCCATACAAGTATATGAAGCAACTATTTATAGTAAATTTTTGAGATACAAATATCGGGATTTGTGCGATGCCTTTTTCGTAAAGTTGCTTTTGGTGGACGGTATCGTCAGCGTGTCCCACTTGAATGATGGAAGATCTCGTGGTTCGTAGAGATGGTGTGTAGGTTCCTTGTCACCAGCTTCGGGAATAGTGACCTCGGTTCATGGAGACTTCGGTTTGGGATGACCTCGGCTCGAGATGACCTCGGTGCGATGGCCTCAGTGTGATGATCACCTTGTCTTCTATGGTTAGGCCGGTTTAGTATGCGAACCGGGATGATTGCTCACCATGTCGGTGTTGGTAATAATCCATCTAAAGCGTGATTTGAGACTAGTAATTTCGGATTACCGAATTGGATGATAACAATATCATTTTGAAAAATTATATTAAATTAGTAAATTAAATTATATTATACCATGTTCAACCAACCTTAATCTTACTTATTCAGCAAATTATAAAACTGGTTGTTAAATTGGTTGATTCCATGCATAACCCAATTTATTTGGAAGAATTTGGAAGAATTGGAAAGAATTAGATATAAATCTTAGCATGCGATATTTAAGGGAGTAAATTGTTTGTTTCCATGCGATTATTAAGGAAGTTCTTTGCATCATTAATGTTAGATATTTTTTTGATAAAAAATTAGTATAAATAGGGTGTACTTAATGCTAATGGCGGGAAAGAGTTTCTAAAAATAAATTATGTTAATCCTTATTATATATTAATAGATTATACAAAAGTTTGTACCGCAAAACTAGTACAAGTCTTGTGCAATGTACGGGTAAGTGATATTCATTTTTATTTATAAATTAAAAATTCTTATTAAATAATATTTATAAATTAAAAATATGGAATCAATATTGTAATACAATTTACTTATATTAATTTATTGAAAATGTTACATAAAGTTTAAATTGTGTAAACCTACATATAAATGTCTATTTAAATTTTTTACACAACTCATGCGGTGCACATAAATGATACTTAATTACATTATATTTGTTTCAAAATTATTTCCATTTTAATTTTTTTTTTCAGAAATTTGATTTGACTATGATGTGAATATCCATAAAATAGTTATTTTGGTAAAATGTTATCATATATTTAACAACCTATGTGAATAATAAGTATAAATATAAATTTTGTATTATTTCATTACTTAAAATAAATGTAATTTTGTATAGACTATTCAAATAAAAGAAACTAAGCAATTGAGTAATTTATTAAACTATAAATAATTGACTATTTCGTTTATGTCCAAGTTAATATTGACCTTAAGTCATTAAGTAATTTGTTAAATTATAAATAATTAAATTTTTTGTTTACGTCCAAGTTAATATTGACCCATAAGTTATGAGTTTTTATTTATTTTTTTATTTTTAGTTTAAATAAAAATATTTTTACTTTTTTCAATATATTATATACCAAATTTAAACTATGCAACTAATAAAGGTAATAACCAAATTTTGTCAATATATTATATTCCACATTTAAACCATGCAACTAATTATGCACATTAATTTAGGCTGTGATATGGGATATTATACCCTAACGAGTGAACCAGACAACATTGAGTATAAATAAGATGGAGCTGGTCGAAGCGAGATGGAGCGGCGTAACTAAAGTTGGATTATTCAAGAAACATGTAGACGAAGGTCTCCTCGTACAAGTAATAGAGGGCCTAAGGAAATATGTGAGCCCAGAATAATCCGAGGGTCGATCGTCTGGAGCGGATATAATAGCTAGGGAAATTGACTTAGATAAGGTCAAGGCGGGGAGTCTCTAACGGAAATGTCAGAATGACGTCAGAAGGATCACCAGAAGAATATTTTTACTCCATGTGCAGAGGACACATGGCGAAGATGGGTTGGTGCAAGAAATAGTGGCGACGACTACCTCTGACACACTCTCTGCGTGTGTACGGATGGGCATTTCTGGGTAGCCAACTCAGTAGATCCAGACAGCTCTTAGGGCAGGTATTCTCACCCTTATATATATGGGGTGAGCTTTTCTTGCTCAACACGATCAATACACTTTCCTCTTAAGAATTGATTGAACAAACATTGACTTAAGATTTGGAGGCTCTTCACCAAAAAACTCCTCCGGTGTGAGAGTTCTTTGTAGGTGCACGATGTTCAATCGGTGAGAAGGAAGACGATTACTCGGATTCTAGCCGGTCGGAGAGTTTTGTGTTACCATTTGGCGCCGTCTATGGGGACCTTTCGTTCGAAAAGTGGTGTGCTAAGTTTTCGAGCTTGGATAACAATAAGGCCGCTAGGGCATGGCCCTCCTCTAGGTTTTTCCAGCCCTTCGCAAACGTCGGTCACTCCCATGCCTGCTCCTCAAGGTGTGAAGGGTGCCACCGGTGTTTCCTGGAGGAGAGGCGGGCTCTAGTCATGCCCAGGAAGCTCGTGCAGCACTTGCGGCGGCGATGCCATCGCCGCCGCAACCAGATCAGGTTAGAGCGCAGCCGGTAAGGCTCGTGGTGCAGGTAGGAGCGCCACTGCAAATGAGGAGCAGCGCCCTGGTCAACAAATGGTGATGACCAGACAAGAGATGCAGAAGATGGTGGCGGACGCGCTACGCAAGCTGTGCAACAAGTGACAAACAAGCTTTCTCGAGCAACTACTGCACCAACCACGGTGGTGGGTACCAACCACAAGACAGAGGAGGACGTATCCAGCTATGGAGGCAGTGGAGTCCCGCAAGATCGGGAGGTGGAAAGGATTGCTGAGCAATTGCGTCAATTGCAGGCCAAGGTTGACGGTCGAACGGAAAGGCGCGCTCGGGGACACCCATTCTCGAGGGACATACTGGCTGCTCCCTTGCCAATAAATTTCAGGGATACGAGTTTGGTTTTCGACGGGACCTCTGACCCATAAGGTTGTGTTGTATGGATACACTACTCCCGTTAGTTGCAGGGCATTCTTATCGACTTTGAGGGGTGGCACGCTCGATTGGTTCTAACAGCTCCCCCAGGGTCGATCGCAGATTTCTAAGATTTTGTTAAGAAGCTGACAAATCAATATTCGAGCATGGTGGCCCAGGAGAAGACATACTTGACCCTGATGGCGATGAAGCAGGGCGAGAAGGAGTCGTTACGCAAATATGTACCCCGATACAATCAGGCTTGTTTAGAGAACTCGGCGGCGGTGGATGAGGTCAATGCGGGAGGACTGATTATGAGTTTACGAGCAGGGCCATGTAGGACTTCCTTGGCCAAAATCCCTGCTCGTACTTATGATAAGGTGTTGAAGAGGTGTAGGAAGTACATTAATCTCGAGAAGACGGAGGCGTAGTTTTCTAAACTGGAGAAATTGGCTTGACCAGAGCCAAAGAAGAAGAAGGCAACCTCACCCAAGAAAAGGTCGCCTAGGAGAGGATCGCTCAGGAGGGAAGGGCGGGGCAGGCAGGATTGACGGCATGAGGATAGGTGGAAGGATCAACCCATCGTCGGAGGGAAGAGGTTCCATGGTTAAACCCCATTGAATGCGAAGGTGATTGAGGTATTGCTGGCCATGGAGAAGGAGATTGATGGAAAGGATGTGACGTGGCCCATGTCGAGGTTTCAGGGGCCAACTTAGCCGAAATCGAGGAGGTACTGCCGATTCCACAAGAATTATGGTCATACAACGGAGGATTGCCGACACCTTAAGGATGAGATCGAGCGCCTTATTGGGGCACGACATCTCAAGGAGTTTGTTTACCACGACAAGGTAAAGGGGAAAGAGAAAAGGAGGTTTCGGGAGGAGTCAGTGGAAAGGAGTGACAGAGATGATGACGATGAGGACGATGCTCGAAGTGGTCGAGGTAGTTGAAGAGGCGATGAAGGAAAGAAGAGGCGAGAGAACGGAGATCGAGGGAGGCAGGAAGACATGGGCCAGGTGAAAAAATGGACGATATACATGATTTCAGGAGGGCTGATGGATGGAGACTCGAACAATGCCAGGAGGGGGCATGTTCGAGCCATGAAGCTAAAGAGGAAGAAGGTGGGTATTACCGCTCAAGTGCCGGAGATTAGTTTTTGGGCGGAGGATGCAGAAGGATTGGTGTTACCCCATACTGATTCTCTGGTGATTACGGCGGAGGTGGCCGATTTTGAAGTGAAGAGGGTGTTTATCGACACGGGGAGCTCGATTAATGTTATGTTTTATGATTGCTTTGTGGAGATTAACAGGGAGTTAAATGTTGAGCTGAAGCCAGTAGCCACAATTTTTTTTTATTTATTTTTTTATATAAACATCCCAGTGTGGGATCGGGGGTTGAGGCAACACCTCCGACCTGTGGATATAATGGCTCAGAGAGGGCTAAAGAGTCAAGGGTCTACATAAATGTAGAAGGTACATAGAACAACAACAAAACAGATAATCAAAAATAAACAAAAATAGTACAAGGATCACAAAATATCTGATGTGGATCTAAAAATCAAAGTCTCATAAAAGATCGTCATGGTCAGAGTGACCTGGAATGAGGTCCAAAAAGACAATTCTAGTCAGGGTCAGGTGGTGGCAGTCATCTGAATCTGAATGATGGGTACTCTAGCTGGTCCATCCGAATGACCGTCCGAAGTCGGAGGGAAATGTCCTCCGGATGAAGGATGCGTCTCTGGGGTATATATGCCCCCGTGCTAGCAAGGAAATCAGCGGGCCGATTCCCCTCTCGGAATATGTGTGAGACCAGGTAATGGACCAAGCAGAGGGTGTCTCTGATGCGCATAAGGGGATGTTGGATCTGCCATGAACCCTGGTGGCCAAATGTCAAAAGTGTGATGACAACTGCAGCATCCATCTCTATCCAAATATGGGAGGAGATCGAGGCGGAAATCTTGAGACCAATCTGGAGCGCCTGAATCTCTACATCATAACTCGAGGAGGCCCGGAGTGTCCCATGGAAGGTAGAGATGAGTGCCCCACCATGATCCCTAATCAGGCCCCCTCCTCGAGCAGCTCCGGTATGTCTATCGAATGCGCCATCAGTGTTTAGCTTAACCCAAGGGGCCTTGGATTTCAGCCAAACAACGATCCTGGGTCGAGGGTGCTGAACAGGTAAAAGAGGTGGTGGCCTCAAACGATGGGGCGGTGTACAACCTGTCCAGTCTCTCGGCGTGAGTCTACCCAGGGCGGTGAGGAGAGAGAGGTGTCTGTCAACCTGAAAAATGATGTGAGCACAAGAAAATATAATATCCCTATGCTTCGCGTTATTCCTTTCTGTCCAGGTGGACCATAGGATCAGACAAGGAATAAGGAAGCCCACGTGTCTACTG
>CACSLK010009714.1:3409410-3429661 GCA_902706635.1 Striga hermonthica
CAAAGAACAAAATCCATCATGATTAAGGCCGAGAGGCTGGATGATCGCATGTAACGACCACCTCTTTGAAGGTGGGTATGTGTTAGAAGACAAATCCATCATGATTAAGGCTGATAGGCTGGATGGTCGCATGTAATGACTACTCCTTTGGAGGTGGGCATGTGTTCGAAAAACAAAATCCATCATGATTAAGGTCGAGAGGCTGGATAGTCGCATGTGACGACCACTCCTTTGAGGGTGGGTAGTGTTCGAAGAACAAAAACCATCACGATTAAGGCTGAGAGGTTGGATGGTCGCATATAACGACCACCTCTTTGAAGGTGGGAATGTGTTAGAAGACCAATCCATCATGATTAAGGCCGAGATGCTGGATGGTCGCATTTAACGACCACTCCTTTGAGGGTGGGCATGTGTTCGAAGAACAAAATCCATCATGATTAAGGCCGAGAGGTTAGATGGTTGCATGCAACAACCTCTCCTTTGAGGGTGGGAATGTGTTCGAAGAACAAAGTCCATCATGATTAAAGCCGCGAGGCTGGTTGGTCGCATGTAGCGACCACTCCTTTGAGGGTGGGCATGTGTTCGAAGATAAATCCATCATGATTAAGGCCGAGAGGCTGGATGGTCGCATGTATCGACCACCTATTTGAAGGTGGGCATGTGTTCTAAGAAGATAAATACATCATGATTAAGGCCGAGAGGCTGAATGGTCGCATGTAACGACCACCTCTTTTATGGTGGGCATGTGTTAGAAGACAAATTCACCATGACTAAGGCCGAGAGACTGGATGGTCGCATGTATCGACCACTTCTTTGAGGGTGGGCATGTGCTTGAAAATAAAATTTAAGGAAAGTAATGTGACAGGGTCTAAGATTGATGGCATCGACACAATTTTATCAATATACCACAGACCTCACACAGACACAACATAGGGGATATACATTCATCAGACACAGACAAGCACGACAAGAAAACATGATTGAGCACACATACGAAATTACAAGAGTCAAGAAATACAATTCATTGATATGAAAATTCTTACAAAGGCAAAATACATAACTTTTAAGGAAAAAAATACAAGGCACTCAAGGAGCAGAGATGTTAGGATTTTGAGAAGTTTTCTCGGTCTCAGCATCGACATTAGAATCAGGTTGTTGCCCGGCTTGATGATTCGAGCTAGAAGAGAACTAGACCATGTTTGATAGAGGCCGAGAACGGATGGAGTCGGCCATGGCCTGCTGCATGGAGACCGGAGAAGTGACATCATCGGACAGCTTAAAGGTCTTCTTTAGAGTGTCAGGTCGAGCCAAGGTACGGTTGAGGATGCTGGACCACCATTCATGAGTAACAGGCAGATCGAGATCCTATGAAAATTCTGAGGGATTTGTTCATGGCATTCCATATACTCTCTGTGTCGAGCCAATCAAAATCATCCTCGACCGATTGCTTGGCTGTCTCGGTCATGGAGAACTTAAAATAGTCAGTGCCGAGGTCCTGCACTTCCTTTAGATATTGTGGTGACTGCATGAAGTCAACCACCATTTGCTCGCGGTACTCCTGCAGGAAATGCTACCCGATTGTGGTGTGCCACAACATCTGGCGAGCTCAGAAAGCAGCGATGTTGGTCAGCTTTTGTCTCTCCTGCGCATGTGATGCTATTTCCCTTGCTCGAGCAGCATTCTCAGCCTCGAGCAGACCCTCGAGAGCCTTTTTCTCAATGTCTTTAGTAGAACAGGCTTCCTCAAAGACCTTAATTTTCTCATCGGCCTCTTCATCCATCACCTTTAGAGCCGAGCACTCTCGTTTGGTCTCGGCCAAAGTCTCACACAGCTCATGGCATCGAACGATGAGCTTACTATTTTTTCTCGCGCAAGATAGCAGCACCGTCCTCGATGAGGGGAATGGAGTCGCTAGCACTACCCAGGATCTATTCGGCTAGAGAAAGCAGCTCGGCAAACCCTACACACAACAAAGGGAAAAGGAACACGCAAAGACGAATGGATAATAAAATGCAAAGTTAAGTGGAACAACACGCAAGAATGGTAGCAAGGAATTACCTGGGATAACCAGCGAGTAAGACGCTGGCCGCGAGTCCGTAATGTGGAGGTGCTGGCCTCGAAGTCGACGGCTGGGACATCGGTCTTCAAGTGCGACAATAACTCTCATCGCTAACCTTAGCCAGTGACAGAGGAGTAGGGGGAGTAGGCACGTCGGCCAGATTGATAAGGTGACGCCGCTTGCCTTTTTTTTCTCACCATCCTCATATCAAAGACGCTTCTCGGGATTCCCCTCGAGCTCGGGTTGCTCAAGGGATGGAGGAGTCTCGATGATGGGAATGAAAGATTGTGCGGGGGGGAGATGATGGTAGAGGATTTGGAGAATGTGAAGGCGATTGTCGAGGCTGTTTTGGTTCTGGTCGGGGAGAGGTAGGTGGCACTGGCCCAACCGTTTCAAGCTTTTGAGTAACAAGTGGCTCGATGATGGTCGTGAAGGAAGGAGTTGGAATTTTTTTAGTCCCCGAGGAAATCTCGGTCGAAACAGGGTGAGTTTCAACCTGATGGGACGGAGTTGAGGAATCGGGGTGTGAGGTGGCCGAGTCAGAAGGTTGAGTGGTCGAGTCCTCAGAAGCCTACCTTTTGAGAGGAGCTTTCCTCTTGAGCATAGGAATCGGGGACATCTCTATAAAAAATAAACAACACATCAGTATGATATAAGACAAATACATGTGCAAGGTAAAATGGGAGAATACTGTTTGGACCACCCTCAACTCGAATAGAATTGAGAACTTCTAAAGTAGGAGAAGAAAAGGTTCTGTGGGTAAAGAGCCCACATAAATGTAATAACTTCTCATTCTCGAGCAGGCTATTGGAGGCAACGGGTTTGGAGTTCCAGACAGTGATGCGTTGGTCGTAAAGAGGCTCAGGAGAAAGGTTTTCGAGCTCAAAAGAAAGAGAGGTGACCCAAGGAGTATTTTCCCAAGGTAAAGGAACGTCAGGCTCGACATAAATGAATTTACATTTCCACTTTGGGTCATTAGAAGGAATGTCAGAGATAAAATGGGCGCCGTTTCGGCCTTTTAGATATAACCCATTAGCTTGTTTGGAGGGTAAATAATAATAGTAGAAAAAACCATTGTCAAATTAACCTAGTCGGATATGGGAAAGGATAGAAAGATGTTAATCGAACAAATAAGATTAGGAGGGAGTTGGTTGAAAGGAAGGCCGAACCAATCACATATTTCTAAGATTTCAGGACAGAGAAGGAAGCGGATGCCTAGGTCGAATTGAACCTTAAAAAGGTATAACATCGCTAAGGGGGATTATTGAAGGTGTTGTTAGTGCTAGGACTAAGGAAACTCCAACCACAAGGTTGGCCAAATTTTGCTAAGTTCAGCCAGGATCTGGTTGAATAAGGTGAAGGGGATTTTATGGCTGTAGGCTGAACAGGGGCGGAACTCGAGGAGGGTTTGGCTTTGTGTGATTTAGAAGATGAGGCTTTGTGTGATTTGAAGGGCAAACAAGGATTGGTCGATGGTTTGGACTTGGTAATTTTAGTTGAAGGATATGTTATAGCGTTGAGAAAGAGGGACGTGGTCCTCTTCCTCACGAGTTGCCTCAGCGGCATCGAGAGCGGCCTCAGTAGCGTCTGAAGCATCGAAAGCAGATCGACGACGGTGGACAAGAGGAACATGGTCAACGTTATCTTCCAATGGTTCATCGAGCAGGCAGAAAGGTCGAATGACAGAAGTAGGATCATCTCGATGGATCATGTTGAGAGGAATGAGTTGATAGATCTCCTCAACAGAGCGAGAGGGAGAGTGAGGTATCGACCTTTTAATCGGAGATGATGGTGGGGAGTGCAAATTTTTGCCGGAATGACGGCCATTTCGGTGGAAGTAGTAGAATTTGAAAAAGCGATAAAATAATAAAATGAGGAAATATGTTAGCGAGAGAACTTGAAGGTTTGAAGTAACAGGGGAGAACGAACATTAGAAGGGAAACAGAGATGCGACGGCTAGGGTTTACAGAAAGAGAAGAACGGAAGAGAAAGGGGCAAGGAACCAAAAATCCAGAAATTAAAAAAATTAAGTGCAACCCAAAATTACCGGAAGCTTACTCATTATCGCAGTGAGGAAAGGTTGCTGAAAAATACACAGTCACAGGGAGAAAAAATGCGGAGAGCCAAGAAGTTCAAATTTGCATAAAGTTAGGGCAAGGAAAATTCGAAATTGTTGCAAAAGTAGAAAAATATAAAAATCGCCTAAGTCTGAAGATTTATAGAGGAAAGAAAGAGGAAAGAGAACAACCGTTGGATTAAAAGTAAAATCCAACGACTAAAAGTCATAAAGGAAGCACGGGTTACGAGGAGGCACGAAATGCGAAGGGGTACAATGAATAACAATTCTGACACATGACATATGGTTTAGACACGCGAGACAAGTGGCGGGAGTTTGACCACACAATAATGGATGAGAAGGGTACTATAGGAAAGAGAGATAGTTTATGTAAGGTGGTCAACGATTATCAAGGAAGAAAGCAGTCAAGGTGAAGCAACCATAACCCACTCTTAGATCCAGTCATTTAGAGTCGATCAGAGTGGGGGGAACTAGATGATTTGGGTTATTATACCCTAACGAGTGAACAAGACAAGATGTACTATAGATAATATGGAGCTGGTCGAAGAGAGATAGAGTGGCGTAACTAAAGTTGGATAATTCAAGAAACAAGGAGACGAAGGTCTCCTCATACAAGTAATAGAGGGCCTAAGGAAACCGAGTCGACAACCAATGAGGTTGAGCAAGGGATCACTCGAGTGGTCAATATGTGAGCCTAGAATAATATGAGGGTCGATCGTCTGGAGCAGATAACATAGCTAGGAAAGTTGACTTAGATAAGGTCAAGGTGGGGAGTCTCTAACGGAAATCTCAGAATGACGTCAGAAGGATATTCAGAGAATATTTTTACTTTATGTGCAGTAGACACGTGGCGAAGACGGATTGGTGCAGGAGATAGTGGCGACGACTACCTCTGACATACACACTCTGTGTGTGTACGGGCGAGCACGTCCGGGCAGCCAACTCAGCAGATCCGGGCAGCTTCTAGGGCAGGTATTCTCACCCTTATATATATGGGGTGAGCCTTTCTTGCTCAACACGATCAATACACTTTACTCTTAAGAATTGATTGAACAAACACTGACTTAAGCTTTGGAGGTTCTTCACCGGAAAACCCCTCCAGTGTAAGAGTTCTGTGTAGGTGCACGACGTTCAACCGGTGAGAAGGAAGGCGATTACTCGGATTCTAGTGGGTCGGAGAGTTTTGTGTTACCAGGCTGGATTTTTCAAATTTTGGCCAAACAAATTCCCTAATTTAGTAAATCAAATTTTAGGCGGGAAACCAAATGTTTTTTTTACTAATTTTTAGTTATTATTTCAAGTAAATATTAGTCACTTTATATATTAATAGATTAAACAATCGTAAAAGTTAAACTTAATCATGGGTTACCCATGGGTTCATTCTCTTGGGCTGCAGAAGATACAACTTAAGCCCAGGACTCAAGCATCTTGCACCCTTGTCCATGAATTATTACAAGTTGATGGGCAGAGCTGGAACACTATGCTTATTCACTAGATGTTTGACAGTAAAGTTGCAGAAGCCATATTGGGCCTTAAAAACCTTTAACCTCACATGGAGGATGGCTGACTGTGGCATGGATCTAAAATTTTTGTTTTCTGTTGCTGCTGCTTACTCTATCTTAATTTTGGATAAAGTGGCTTTTCTGGGTAGACCTGAAGACAACTCTTCTAAGGTAGGGACTTGAAGATTAGGGCTAGGACTTGGAAGTCAAAGATCAAAGAAAAAATCAAGCACCTCATTTAGAAGTGCATCACTAGGACCCTGTCTATTAATACTAACCTGCTCAGAAGAGGATTGGCTATTAACCCTATCTGCCAAGTGCGAGGGGAATCTGAAAGAAAAAGTTGAGCATGTACTGTGGCATTGCAATAAGGCTAAAATGGTTTGGGAAATGGTAGCCTGCCGCATCCTTTACAGATTAATGGTAGTCCATGTGCTCCATTAGCTCGAAGGAGATTAATGAAAGCAAAATACAACTATAAACCTACTTGTTGTGGTGGTTGTGGAAATCCCGCAATCTTTGGGTGTTTCAAGAGCAAAGAACCCCTGAGCTTGGCGTTGTTAGACAAGCCATCATAGAGTTGCAAGATTTTTGCTCTATATAGTTGGTGCTTGTAGACTTGGGAGTGATAATCTAGGTCTTTGACAGTATTTTATCCCTTCTGAAGTCTTTGTTCTTTAGTTTGATTAGCATAGGACCTCAGTTGTGTGCTGCCTCTGCTTGTTTTAGCTTTTAGGCCTCACTTGTGAGGTCTCCCAGTTCATGCATTGTCATTTACTTTCAAGAATTTATTCGAACTTTGTATCTTTTGTGTTGTTATGAGCATCCCATCGTTCCGATAAAAAAAAATAAAAGTTGAACTCTGAAGAATTGATCGCATGTAGCCTATATTCAACAACAAAATAAATAAAACTAATATATAATAGGGGTGAGCTTGGATGCAAATAAATCCGCTCAAAACTGGTTTTTGTTGATCAGATTTAATTTTGAAAAATGTAGTACATGTTTATCCCATTTTTGTTTCATTTTTCGTTATTTTTTTTGTCTTTCTTTTTCCTCATATTCGGTGTTTTAGTTGAGTTTTATTTTATTTTGTAGTTATTTCGTGGTTTGTTCTATTTTGGGTCTTTTTTGTGTTTTTCAGTCATTTTCTGGTTTTTCGTCGTTGTTGGTGTGCAGATTATAAGACTCGGGAGGATTTTCTTTCATGATAAATGGACCGGGTAAATATGGTTAAAGAGAGCATTTTGTTGACAATACACAGAAAAAAGTGAAATCAAATTCTGATACTAGACGAGCCAGAACGTAGACATGCAAGCGGTCCAAGAACCTGCGCCCGGTGCCACCAGACAGACAGAGAACGTACACCTGCTTCCTGCCGCGCCGTGAAAAATCCCGCACCACGAAGGAAGGCCCTGCCGCGCCGCGCCTGCCTGTCGCGCCGTGATGCTGGTGTCGTGTCGCGATGCAGCCCCCTTCTGCACCCGCGATGCCTCCTCGCGTCGTGACTCACGCCCTGTTATGTATACGAGATCGGGATCGACTGAACACATCTTTTTCTTACGCCAGAACATAATAAACCCTACTCTCATAATATTTTCATTCGCTTTTCATCTTTCTTCCATCTTTTTGAACGTAGAATAAGGATTAAAACTCAGCTTTCGTCGTTGTTTGTGGATTAATCTTGTTTATCGAATTCAACCTTGGAATTCTATCAAATGTAAGTGTTTCTTTTAATGTAATTGATGAATATGGATTCTGATATAGGATATTATACTAGACCGGGTTAATGATAAAAGAAATACATATTGGAGGATAAGCTCACGTATGGGCTAAGAAATATAGCATAACGATATGGGCCAAACCCAACTTGAGCCTAAAAGGTACACCCCCCCTATAAAAGGGGGCTAAGGTATCTCTTTCTCTCATTCTCTCTTCATTCATTACTACACATACTTTCTTTCCCTCTTGATCGAGGACTGACTTAAGAATCGGAGGCCCGACGCCGGGACCCCTCCCGGCATTGGATAATACAGGTACGGAGGCCGTTCGAATTGAAAGAGTCCAGGTGAAGTCTATTTTACTATTACTGGAGTCGTCTGTGGGACCCGTTCGAAAAACCAAAGAATCGATCACGACAAACAGAGTTCTAATTGAAAATTTTTAAAAAATTTCCAGCAAATCTCCTTCATCTCTACCGGCCGCCGTCGGTCACCACCTCCTCCGTCGACTGCCGGACAAAGAGCTTCGATTGGAAAATCTTTTACGTCATTGGGTATATCTCCTTGAGGTGAATTTCCACTTAACATTTCGTGCGAAAATTCATCCGGGAAGGCCTTCGATTTGGCCGGTCAAACAATCCGAATCTAGAACATTCTGGTGAACATCCGACCTTCAAATGCATTTTCCTGGCAATCCGTGAAGGCTATGAAAAATCCGGGAGCACCATTGTAATCCTTTCGTCGAGGCGAGTTTTCAAATCGCAACCTCCGTCGGACGTAGCTGGCCGCCGGCCACCACAAAATAACCTCCGATTGAAAAGATCATTACGTCATCGCGAAGCTCTCCTCGCACTGGTTCTACCCTTAAAGTTTCATGTGAAAATTCTTCCGGGAAGACCCTTAATTTCGCGGTCAAAATTTTTGGATCTAGAGAGAAAGTTGATCAAAATTGGGTCATCTCTTCCATTTTTTTGGCGATTTCTAGAGAATACGCCAAACCGAGGACACCATCAAGACTGCCTTGTCGGGGCGCGCACTCTACCGATCGTTATTGTCGGAGCTGGTGTTTGATTGTTTCCGGCAGCATTTTTTTGTTCTCAGGCGAAGTCATGCTTCTAGTGACCAGCTCAGCTGGTGTTGGTACGAGCGGCCCAACATGTTCACGCAGGAAAGCAGTCCAGCACGCTCGCCCAACATCATATCGAGCAGCCCAATCGGCGAGGCCCAACATGATTTTTATCAGCGGCCCAATTCTTGTGCGAGGCCCAAGAGGAGAACAAGAGAAATTACGCGAGCTCCATTAGGCCCGCGCAGCCCGAACCAATCCCAACATCTGGCCTGCGCCACTTGCAGATCCCAGCCCGCGAGGGGATGATTTCGACCCGTGAGCGGCCCACTCTTCCCCAACCTTTCACCAGCCCACTTTTGCGGCCCATTAGAGCCCCAACGCGGCCCATTAGTACCCTTGAGCGGCCCAGCATGCACATAACAGCCAAGAGCATGGCCAGTCGCGGCCCAACCGCCTAGGAGTGGCCCATTTCACGTTCAAGGTGTCCTAGAGTGTGACCAACTTGGTCCACCAGCCCCACTTTAAGCTCAAAATCAATTCGATGTGATTCAACGTGGGCGGTAAGGTAATTTGAGATAATATTCTCATGACGGAGGTATGTGCCTTATTTAAATTGAGAATGGAGGATTTCTAAATTGGTGAAAATGGGACAAATTATTGGATTTAAATTTGAAAATTTAGAGACTTGAGGATTTAAATTTGTAAAATTTGGATTCGATCGTGGATATATTTGATTTGTTCGTGATTATATTTGATTTGATCGAGGGATTATATGATTTATTCATGAAGAATTATGTGATTTATTCGTGGATATTATTTTATTTGGTCGAGGAGATATTATTTTGTTTATTCGTGGAGAATTATGTGACTTATTCGTGGATATTATTTGATTTGGTCGAGGAGATATTATTTGGTTTATTCGTGGAGAATTATGTGATTTATTCGTGGATATTATTTGATTTGGTCGAGGTAATATTATTTAGTTTATTTGTAGAGAATTATGCGATTTATCCTTGGATATTATTTGATTCGGCCGAGGATATATTATTTGGTTTATTTTTTTAGAAAATTATATGATTATTCGTGGAGATGTTTTTGATTTGTTCGAGAATGGTGATGTTCGCATTTGATATCTTGTGTTTCTTGCGTGGAGTTTGATATCGGGAATAACTCATTTGAATTTTCGTTTGTGGCATTTGTTTAATGGTTGTTTGTGTCTGCGGAGTATGATTTGTTATAGTGATTTATTGAATACATGGTTGTGTGAAATTATGGTCGAATTTGTCTTTCAGTGGGGCTTATATGATCTCATATCGTGGTAAAGAGGTTTGTTTGTAGATTGAGGTGTGGAACATAAACAAGTGGACCAATTTGATTACTTTGATTTATTCATCTCTTGTGATTGTTGCTATCGTAATTGCAAATTGGAGGATATGGATAAAATACGAAAAATGGTATTTTTTAAATTTTTGCTGAGGAAAATACACGAGCAGGTGGACTGGATATTGGTCACGATGAGTGGAAAGTAGGGAGTAAACGACAACGCAGGTCGTAATGTACAACCAGAAAAGGGATGTCGATTAATATATTTAATATTTTTTATTATCTTGTTCGACGTAATTATACATTTGATGACACTAACGAAAATGATCTATTACTATCCTATCTAGTTGTGTTTGGTCTTTTCCTTTGACCTTAGTGGCAGGTCATTTGAAAGTAGAAAAAAGTCCCTCGTTTTCGGAACATTTCTGATCCCGCGATAGGGGTGGGCGAGTGGTCACTTGCTTTCGGAATATTCCTTGGGGTGGCTAGGTGGTCGAAAAGGTCTACGCCTCCGGACTGGACGACCACCATGTTTCTGGATTATCCCTCGGGGTGGGCAAGTGTCAAGAAAAAAGTCCTCATTTTCGGAACATCCATGATCCCGCGAAAGGGGTGGGCGAGTGGTCGCTTGCTTTTGGAACATTTCTTGGGGTGGGTAGGAGGTCGAAAAAGTCTACGCCTCTGGGCTGGACAACCACCATGTTTCTGGAACATCCCTCGGGGTGGAAAAGTGTCAAGAAAAAAGTCTCTCATTTTCAGAACATCCCTGAACCCGCGATAGGGGTGGGTGAGTGGTCGCTTGCTTTCGGAACATTCCTTGAGGTGGGCAGGTGGTAGAAAAAGTCTACGCCCTCTAGGCTGGACGATCACCATGTTTCTGGAACATCCCTTGGGGTGGACAATTGTCAAGAAAAAAATCTCTCGTTTTCAGAACATCCTTGATCATGCGATAGGGGTGGGCGAGTGGTCGTTTGCTTTCAAAAGAAGGACGAGACCAGAGTTGAGGATGACTTGATCTGTAATTTTTGAGTTTTATGTTTACTTTCCTTGAGTGAAGAGAGATATATTCAGAACACATTTTTTTTTTTTTGTAACAGAATGTTCGGAGGGTCATTCTGATATAGTTTGAGGGATTTGAACTAGAAAATCCACGAGGGAGTTGTGGTCAGATAAGTAGTTGTGTGGATCATTATTCAAGTAGAGTGTACATGGAATCTTTACTGTAAATCCTTGAATGATGTATGAGTTGTTCACATTAATGAAAGAGATCTGAAGGGAGAGTGAGACGCTCTCCTGAAGGTTCAATTCTTAGTGAAAACTACTTCCGCAATTGTTTGAATCTTTGTTACTGTCTGTTTGTTCTATTGACGTGCAACTCTGGATACTTGGTGTACAAGTATTAAATTACAATTGGCACATGAGCGGGTTTTTGTTACATTACAAAAAGATCCGAGGACTTGGGTTACTGTGCGATCATGAATCAAGAAAGTGGATCCATGTCTAGGCCTCCACAATTGGACGGTTCAAATTACTCGTATTGGAAGTCTATGATGACAATATTTCTACGATCGCTTGGAAAGGTGTGTGGAAAAGTGTTGAAAATGGTTGGGAGCATCCAGTCACGTCACAATCACCCGATCAAGGAAAAGGAGCTACGAAAATCATCATTCCTAAACCTAAAGCAATTGGACAGATGCTGAGAAGCTTCAAGAAGAAGCCAACTATCGTGCTTTGTATGCGATCATGATGGCAGTAGATCAAACAAGACACAAGATTATAGTTCATTGTAAGACTGCGAAAGATGCCTGGCGGGTTCTACAGTGTCAATTCGAAGGTTCAACGGCTGTCAAAGCATCCATACTTCAACGGGTAACTCTTGAATTTGATGAGACCAAAATGAGGGATGAAGAGACAATTGGCGTATACTATGCCAGATTCTGTGATCTGGTGAATCAAAGTATGATGCTTGGTGAAGAAATTTCTGAGAAGCGTCAAGTACAAAAGATTATGAGAACCGTCGTTCCCATGTTTAGAGAGAAAATCACAGCTCTTGAGAGTTTCCAAAGAGTGGCGTCTCTGGACGTTGATGAACTACTCGGAGAGCTCAGGACGTTTGAAATCAACAACAATTATGACAAAGTCAAAAGTAAGGGCTTAGCTCTGAAAGCTGTTGTAGTCGAGGAAAGAGAAGAAAGCGATGACGATGAAGGTCTGTTGGGAGACGATAGTGAGCTGAAAGAAGAACTAGCTCTAATTGCGCGAAACTATGGGAAGTAGAGTCAAAGGCTGTACAAGAATAAATTTACTGGAAAAAAGGGCAATAATTTCAGCAAAAATGTGGTGCTAGATAAGAAAAGTAGTATTCCATTCTCAAAACCCGACTCACAACGAGTTGAGAAGGATCAATGCAGAGAGTGTCAAGGCTTTGGACACTTTCAGTATGAGTGTGCTAACCTTAAGAAGAAAAAAAGTCTCTGAAGGCAACCTGAGAAATTCAGATGAAGAAGGCACAGACGAACCTCCTTTGCACACGAGTAACATGGCAATTCATACCTCAGTCTAGAAATTCATGTGTCTCACCACTTTTCATGTTCCGACCATGTTTGAAGAAAGTTTAAAGAAGCTGAAGCATCTGAAGATGAAGTAGATCAAAACGTGTGTGTTGATCCAGTATACTTACTTGCCATGGAAAAGTGTGCTCAAGCATCTGAAGCCTTACAAAAGCATCAAAACGAAGTGCTTAGACTTTCACGAGCAAACAGGGTGTTGAACGAACAAGCATCCTCTTCCACTGCTGCTAAAGATTGTGAATTGGATACTTCAAAGGCTCGAACCAGCATCCTTGAGAGCAGTGTCAAACTTGCTAAGCAAGACAAATTAGAAAAGGCTCAGACCATTGAATGCTTGAGGACCGAACTATTTTCTACTCAGAAACTTCTTGCGAAACGGAACCAAGATATCATGAAGCTAAAAACCGAAGCTGATCGACTGATGAACGAACATGCTAGCATGGAAAGTAGACTGAAATCAAATTCTGATGAGTTAAACCGAACTGCCGAAGTCGTTCAAAAACTGAACAAGAGAAAAGCAGATCTGAATGAACTTCTCTCCATGGGAAAAAAACATGGTGATCTTACTAGAATAGGGTACACGGGGAAGGAGAACAATCCTGAATCCTCAACTGGACTTCAAGTACAAAACATACTGGCCTTGGATTTGGGGACAAACCTGGAATTGGAGGTATGAACCTGCATGGGAAACCTTCCAGACACGTGTTTGACAGGTTTGTCAAAAGCACTGTAAGTAAACCTCTCTCTCCAAAATTCCCATTGAAGGTTGATTCACCTATGCAGGAACCTGTTCGTAAAACTCATTATAACTTTGTCCCTATTTGTCATTACTGTGGTGTAGCTAGTCACATAAGACCCAAATGTTATAAAATAAAGCATGATCTACGTACAAATAATGTTTGAAGTTGGAATCAGTCTGGCATTCTCGTGAATGTTCATGCCAGAACCATCCCAAATAACCGTGCCAAAACTCATCAAGTATGGGTTGCTAAGAAATCCTTCAAGTGTTTTGCCTCTGTTCTGTCTCTCAGGACTTCTTTGAAAGGTAAATGGTATCTGGACAGTGGTTGCTCTAGACACATTACTGGGGAACCTTCTTACTTGTTGAATATCTAGTCAGGTACAAGTGGTTAAGTCACGTTTGGTGACGGTGTGAGCAATAAGGTCATCGGAACAAGTTGTTTAAATTTGGGTGGGTTACCTAAATTAACTGGTGTATCACTTGTTGATGAACTAAAGGCAAATCTCTTGAGTGTAAGTCAACTCTGTGATCAAGGCCTTAGTGTCAGTTTCTCATGTGATAAGTGCTATGTGAAAAACAGTGAAGGTTCTTGTGTACTTACAGGTTCTCGTTTAACTGATAACTGTTATCTTGTTGATATTAATGAAAAATGACTTTTTTCAAATGTGAGCGAACCTGAGATCTGGCATCAACGTTTGGGGAATATTGGATATTCTCACCTTGTCAAATTAACCAATGCAGGTGTAGTCAGGAGCGTTCCAAAGATTGCTATGAAGGACCAACCAATTTGCGAACCTTGCCAACTAGGTATGCAAACTCAGACATCCCACAAGTCACTGAACCTCATTACTTCTAAACAGTTTTTAGAACTTCTTCACATGGATCTTATGGATCCCATTCAGGTAGAGAGCTATCAAGGTAAAAAATATATTTTTGTGTGTGTTGATGATTTCTCTTGATATACGTGGGTAGATTTCTTGCGTGAAAAGTCTGACACATTCTCTGCTTTTAAGTCACTTTTTTTAAAGGTGCAAACAGAGAAAGGCTTTCCCATAATAAGTATCCGAAGTGACCATGGAAAAGAATTTGAAAACTCTGAGTTTACTGAATTTTGTGATTCTCTGGGTATTTGTCACGAGTTCTCAGCTCCTAAAACTCCACAGCAAAATGGAGTTGTTGAAAGAAAGAATCGTACCCTGCAAGAAATGGCAAGAGTCATGTTAAACTCTAAGAAGATTTATTCTAGATAGTGGGCTAAGGCAGTCAATACTGCATGCTACCTCAAAAATCGAGTGTACCTTCATTGAGGTATTGGTTTAATGTCTTATGAACTCTGGAAAGGTAAGAGTCCGAATCTCAGTCACTTACATGTCTTTGGATGTAAATGTTATATATATATATATATATAAAGATCGAGAACAAATTGGGAAAGTTGACACAAAATATGATATTGGCTTCTTCCTTGGATACTCTAACAATAGTCGAGCTTATCGTGTTTACAACACAAATACCTCCAATATGATAGAATCCATAAATGTGATTTTTGATGAGAAAATTCCCAATGTAGGTTCATTGGTGTCAATTAATCTGTATGAAGTGTGGAGAATGTGTAGGATATCAAAGATGGTGATCGTCCTATAGATGGTGGAACTTTTGAACGAACAAAGGGATCTGAAGAGTTAGAAGAACCTCAGACAGAATATTTCATTCCTGTCTCACCCGGAAGTCCAGCTCAACTTAAGCGTGATACTCCCTTGAAGGTTCAAAATGACCATCCATCAGAACTGGTCATTGGAGACATCAACAAGAGAGTTACCAGGAACTCAAAGACTTCAGACAAAAACTTATGGGAGTGTCTCAATGTGCCTATTACACCTCTCTGATTGAACCCAAGAATGCCAAAGAAGCCTTGAAAGATGAGTGTTGGATCTTAGCAATGCAAGAGGAACTGGAGCAGTTCACTAGAAACGATGTCTGGAAGCTAGTACCTGAACCTTCCTCGGGAAATGTCATCGGAACCAAGTGGATCTTCAAAAACAACACTGACGAATTTGGAAATGTGACACGCAACAAGGCGAGACTAGTTGCTCAAGGATACACTCAGACTCAAGGGATTTATTTTGATGAAACCTTCGCCCCCGTTGCTAGACTTGAGTAGGTACGTATTTTTTTGTCTATTGCTTGCTTAATGAAGTCCATTGTTTACCAGATGGACGTGAAGTCAGCTTTTCTGAACGGAATCTTGCACGAAGAGGCATATGTGAAGCAACCTGAAGGATTCAGAGATCCCAAAAACCCAAATCATGTCTTCAGACTCAAGAAGGATCTTTATGGACTAAAGCAAGCACCGCGAGCTTGGTATGAACGTCTCACCATGTACCTTTTGGAGAAGGGATTCAAAAGAGCGGGAGTTTATCAAACATTCTTCGCTCTCCGAACGGACGAAGATCTGCTAGTTGTTCAGATATATGTAGATGACATCATATTTGGTTCAACGTCCAAGAAGCTGGTCAATCACTTTGTCAAGCTGATGTCTTCTGAGTTCCAGATGAGTCTCGTTGGGGAACTTTCATACTTCCTTGGTCTTCAGGAAAACAAGGTAAAGATGGTATTTTCTTACATCAGAGTAAGTATGCAAAAAACCTTGTGAAA
Organism: Striga hermonthica; assembly: GCA_902706635.1. Classification (NCBI taxonomy): domain Eukaryota; kingdom Viridiplantae; phylum Streptophyta; class Magnoliopsida; order Lamiales; family Orobanchaceae; genus Striga; species Striga hermonthica. The sequence goes on from CACSLK010009714.1 coordinate 3,425,126, forward strand.
AAGTTTGGTCTTGAAAATTCTAAAGTTCCTCAAACTCCCATGGGCACGCATGTTAAGGTGTCCAAGGACGATGAAGGTACGTCTGTTGATCAAACGCTATATCTGAGTATGATTGGTAGTCTCTTGTATCTCACTGCTAGTAGACCTGACATTTGCTTTAGTGTTGGATTATGTGCCAGGTACTAGACTGCCCCCAAGGAGTCACATATGAAGGCAGTCAAACATATTATCAAATATGTTGGAGGTACATCTGAGTATGGATTATTCTAGTCTACTGAGACGAACTTACATCTTGCAGGTTATTCCGACGCTGACTGGGTTGGAAATCTTGATGATCGAAAAAGCACCTCTGGTGGATGTTTTTATATAGGCTCAAACTTGGTGTCCTGGTTCTGTAAGAAATAAAACTGCATCTCCCTTTCTACTGCTGAAGCCGAGTACATTGCAGCAGAAAGCTGCTGTTCACAGTTGGTATGGGTGAAGCACATTTTGTCCGAGTATGGTATGAACGTTCATTCGGCTCAACTTTTCTATGATAACACTAGTGCAATAGATATTTCAAAAAATCCGGTCCAACATTCTCGTACCAAGCATATTGACATTCGCTATCATTTTATTCGTAACTTGGTCGAAGATGGAATTATTATGTTGGATCATGTACCTACAAATGATCAGCCTGTTGATATTTTTAGCTCTTGATTCGAAACGATTCTTATCACTAAGAAAATCTTTAGGAATGTGTGTTATATAATATATATGCATTTGCGTCAGTCGATATATATATATATATATATTTATATATATATATATATATATATATCTATTTGTGTCGCATATAGGATCTCTTTTGCATTTTAAGTATTATAGTATGTAGGTTCATCCCAGGATTTGTCTTTGATATATGTATTGTTGATATTGTTGGTTGATGGTCTGTGAATTCTAACTGGTCAATTTAAGGGAGCTCGTCATGATGATCATTTTCACTGCTGTAAGAGCTGCACTCATAAAAATAGGCATCGGGAAACTATCACATGAGGTGTTTCCTTGATCACCTGTGAAACGAGTTACGTGCTTAAAAATAATCGAGGTGTGATAGATACATGTAGACATTTTATTGAATGAAAGTTCGTTGGTGTAATAAGGTTGGCCATCCGTATATCTTCTTAGCATTTTAATTAATTGAACTTTTTGCGGGATGATTCACACCTTAAGTATTGGGCTTGACATTGGCGTATAGTTAATGTTAGTAAGTGAATTGGTGTGGAAGTTCATAGAACGGAGTAAGTTCATCATTAGTATTAGGGCTGAATTGCGAACGAAAATTTTGTTTTTTGCTAAGAGAAAGTGATGAATGAACTTATATTAATTCCGTGATTTATAAAATTTGGAGTAATAAGGACTGAGTTGTGCACGAAGAGAATTAATTTTCTCCCCTTATTGATAGTGTCGAGCTTGTTTTCAAACTGATTAAGAAAGATTTGTAGATTTATCAATTGATGATTCCTTCCATATTGCGTGAATTGAAAAATCTAGGGTATTGTGTGATAAGTATTTTATTTAGGCATGTGCATCAAGATTTTCTTTGTGACATATATTGTTTTGTTTTTGTGCTAAAATTATTTTTGGTACGTGATTTGATAATATTCTGGTCTGAAACTTCATGCGGTATATATGTGGTAACCTTGTTGCAAAACTTGGTAACAAATCTTCTTAGTTTTGGAGGGAACGATTATTAATATTTTGCACTAAGTGTTTGTCAATTTTTGAATTTCAAATTTGCTAAGATGAACTGTCCTCAAACCCATCTCGGTAACGGAAATTGCGGTTTTCTATATCAATCATACCACCTTTTCCATCTCTCTCATATCAATTTCAATCTTTTATTTTTGTTTTCTCTCTCAACCTCTCTAACCTTCCTTTTCAGAAGTATAACCCTAATTGAACCATGACTAAATCCAAGCAAGGTATAGGAAAGTCGAAGAAAAATGTTCCTCCTCCATCTCGGCACTCAACTCGTCAAAGCCAAAGTTCCGAAACTCCACAAGATCCAAATCCCTCAACCATGGCAACCGAGGACATTCAACCTCCTGTTAAACCTACAACTAGAGTTTCTCCAAGCCCTAAAAAATCCTCAACAACGAAGTTTTCTCAACTTGAAGTTGCCGAACCCAGCGAAAAAGAAGGCAAAGGTTCTCCCTCTGCCGTCAAATCTCCAAAGAAGCGCAAGAAGGTCCCCGCTACTGCTGCACCAAAAAACCAAAAGGCGAAAAAGGCTGTTCATGTGTCTGAACCTGCTGTTGGTACTCCTTCTCTCACAAAATCTGGAGGAGAGTCGTCTCTGGATTCTGATGTTGATTCTGTTGAAAAGAAGGTTGCCAACTATGTTGCTGAACCTGAGAAATCAGACAACAAACATGCTGCGGATGAGGAACTCTCTCCTCCTAAGAAAGGAAAAGTCAATGATGAGGTCGAGGGTGATGGTCCAGGCAATCCTCTTACTATTGGTAATGCTTTCTCCCGTCAGTTTTATTCTCCTTTGGCTGAAACTAGTTTTTCTACCATCTTTTCTCAAATGAAGTTCCGTCCTGAGCAGATGATTGTTAGCGAACATTATGAACAACTTTGGTTGCTTGAACTTCTGAAGAAAGTCGGTCTTGAGGATTCAGTCACGTCTGTTGGGAAGTATTGTCCCCTGCTTGTTGGTGAATTTTATTCGAACCTGACTACCTCTGTATCTGATCCGTGCTCAATGAAGTTTCAAAAGGTGTTTGTGCGTAATAGTGTGATTGATTTCTCTCCATCTGTGGTGAATTCTATACTTGGTTTAGCTAAAGGTTTCTCTCTTGGACTTCTGACTGATGATCCTGATGAAGTTGCTCGCACCCAGACCGGTGGACAACTAACCACATGGCTTTCTCCAGGAATCTTTGTGAAAAGTCTAACTCTACCTACCAATGCTCTACAGAAGATATGAGCGTCGAACTGGATGCCTACCACTCATAAGCAGTTTGTTACCCCTACACAAGCTCGTGTTATCTACCGTGTTCTGAATGGTATCCCATTTGATGTTGGTTCTGTGATCTTTGATTCTGTTGTAGGCTTTGCAGAAATCTCTAAGCCTCATAAGTTGTTGCTATATCCATCTACCATATGTGCAATTCTCTTTAAGGCTGGTGTGAAAATGGATCCTCGACTTGGTGATAATTATGCCCCTGTTAACAAACCTCTTACCCTTGTCGGTGTTAAGATTGCTCTTACTCGTCCTAACCTTGTTAAAGCCTCTGATGTACCTTCACAGCTTCGCGGTTTTTAAATCAGCAAGTGACAGTTTTCGCGGGACTTGAAAAGAAATTGGCTAATCAGCGTAGGTACTACAAAGAGGTTCTGGGTGCCTTGAGGTCTCGTACCCCTTTGGTTTCTAAATCGAAAAAAGGGGAGAAAAAGAAGGATGCTATTGTGGTTGTTGCACAAAAGAAAGATCTTGCTGAGGGGAAGAAGAAAACATTGGCTGCTGAAGGAAAGAAGAAAAAGGTGGTTGTTGCTGCTGCTACTCTAAAAGGGAAAGAAAAGGTTATTGCTGCCAAGGAAAAGGGAAAGGAGAAGGCTGTGGAAGAAGATGAAGATTCTGATGGAGAAGAGGATAAAGAAGTTCTGTAACACCCCGCTATTTCATGAAAATCAGAGCGCGCTTTTCGCAAAATGTTTCAAAATAAAAACATTTCATTTGCGAAATACTGATTCGGAGTGCTACCGTAAAACATGACTTTATCTGAAAACCCGTTATTTTAGTTTTAAAGAAAACCAACGGTTTAACATAATATATTAACCGACTGGAAATCGGAGCAAAAGCTAAGTTCGTCAAATAGTCATAAACAGCGGAAAACGTAGCCTCGTCAAAATATTTTTAAACACATGATCAAAAGTCCTGAACCGGATGCCAGCTCACTCCTTGGCTCCGACTCTCTGACCTGAAAAACATGAATAATGTGGGGGCGTGAGCACTAAATCCACTGTGCTCCGCAGAAACTCATACTAAAGTAAACAGTGAAAATAATAACAATATCATGGTCCTGGCATATATAACTGAACTGATACTGAACTGAAACCGGTACTGAATAAGCATGAACTTATACTTATATCGTGATAATCATCACCTGACTGATAACTGAACATCTGCCAGTATAAAAATGCCGGACACCATGTGCACACTCGAGTGGGCAGACTAAGGCCACTAGAACCCAGAATGGACCGGCGACCATTCCGAGCGGATACTGATAATACATACCTCAAACATGGTAGTGTAATTATAATCAATGTAATACCCAGTCTGATTCCCCACCTGAACTGCTAGTCTGTAACTGTAAGTGCTGCTGTTGATCAATCTGTAAAAATATATATAAATAATCAAATACTAAGTACTATGCTCAGACTGACTGAAAATAGTTGTTAAGATGCTCGACTCGATCTAAATAATTAACTTGAATAATTTCGGGGTTTAACTTGACTAACAAGAAAACTGGACTGAACTGGTACTGG
>CACSLK010009714.1:3439348-3452037 GCA_902706635.1 Striga hermonthica
GGCTTTGGTCCGATTGATTGAGCCTTCGAGATTTTTCTTCAATTCTCGCAACATTAGATCCCGTTCCTCCAGTTCTCGACCAACCTCGTCGTTGACTGTACTCCCCTCCGAGTAATTAATCAGTGTTGGGGGTTTTTGCCTGTATACTAACTCAAATGGTGTCGTCTTGGTCGACTCGTGGTAAGTGGTGTTGTACCAATACTCAGCCCAAGGCAAAAAGTTTTCCCATCGCTTCGGGAATTGATGGACGTAACATCTCAAATACTGCTCAAGGGTTCGGTTGGTTACCTCAGTTTGTCCGTCTGTCTGTGGGTGGTAGGCTGAGCTCATAGATAACTTAGTCCCTTGCAGCTTGAAGAATTCAGACCAAAAGCTGCTCATAAAAATCCGGTCTCGATCAGAGACGATGGATCGAGGCGCTCCGTGCAGTTTCATCACATACTCCACAAATAACCTGGCAATCGACTTCGCGGTGTAAGGATGGGTAATGGGTATGAAGTGAGCATACTTTGTGAGACGATCCACTACGACCATAACACCGTCAAATCCATTAGAACTTGGTAACCCCTCTATGAAATCCATAGTAATGTCTTCCCAAATTGCCTCGGGTATCGGTAGTGGTTGTAACAGCCCGCTCGGCCGTCGTGAGTCTGACTTAGTGCGCTGGCAATCGTCGCACCGTGCTATGTAGTCTCGGATGGTATTCTGTTGTCCGGGCCAGAAGAAAGTGTTGGCTACTCTCATCCACGTGCGGTAGATACCCGAGTGGCCTCCAATTTTAGAGTCGTGGAAGTGCTGCATGATCTGCTCACGTAACTGCCCACTGTCGGGAATGAATATTCGTCCTCAGTGTAGAAGCAGACCATTATGCAACTCGTAGTCGATAGCAGTTGTCTTTCCTGCTTCTATCGATTGGCGCAGCTCCTGGCAATAGGCGTCCTCTACTTGCGCCTTCCTGATTTCCTCCCAAATAGTCCAAGCTGGCCCAGTGATAGCATTCAGCTCGGCTACATCTGTTCGTCGGGATAATGCGTCAGCCACTGCATTCTGTCAGCCCGGTCGATAGATTATCTCGAAGTCAAACCCCATAACTTTAGATACGAACTTCTGCTGCTCCGGGGTAACAATCCTTTGCTCCAGTAGATGCTTAAGCGGTTGCTGGTCGGTCACAATCTGAAAACGCCGGCCCAATAGATAAGGCCTCCAGCACCTTACAGCCTCGACAACTGCTAGCATCTCCTTCACGTACACTGATAGACCCTATCGCGTAGTGCCTAGTGCCTTGCTGAGATAAGCTAAGGGTCGTCCCTCTTGTACTAACACTGCTCCAATCCCAATATCACTCGCATCGGTGTGTACCTCGAACAAGAAATCAAACCTGGGCATGGCGAGCACTGGCGTTGTAGTCATGGCTTCTTTTAGTTTCCCAAACGCCTCCTCGCTAGCTTTGGTCCATGTGAACCCGCCTTTCTTAGTCATCTCTGTCAATGGCTTGGCGATGGTTCCATAATCCTTCACGAACTTCCGGTAGTAGCCCGTGAGCCCCAAAAATCCTCTCAACTGCGTGAGACTTGCCGGTTTTGGCCAATCGATCATAGTCTCAATCTTTCGTGGGTCAACCTTCACGCCCTCGTGGGATATGAAGTGCCCCAGATACTCAACAATCTTTTACCCGAATGAACATTTGGATGGCTTGATGTCAAATGAGTTGGCCTCCAAAATTTCGAGCACTACTCTCAAATGTCCAAGATGTTCTCCCCACTACTTCGAATAGATCACTATATCATCAAAGAACACCAGAACGAACTTACGTAGATAGTCCTTGAAGATTGAATTCATAGCAAACTGGAAAGTGGATGGGGCGTTGCACAACCCGAATGGCATAACAAGATACTCATAGTGCCCCTGGTGCGTACGAAATGCTGTCTTTGGAATGTCGGTCCTGTGGAGCCGAATCTGGTTGTAACCAGCTCTCAGGTCGAGCTTTGAGAAATAGCGTGACCCGGCTAACTCATCGAGCATGTCGTCGACGCTAGGAATAGGAAATCTGTCCTTGATAGTTGCAGCGTTCAGTGCTCGATAGTCAGTACAGAACCTCCACGTGCCGTCTTTCTTTTTGGCTAACAAGACTGGGGAAGAAAACGGACTCTTGCTATGCTGGATTAGTCCTGACTCAAGCATCTCGGCCACTTGCCGTTCGATCTCGGTTTTCTGAAAGTGAGCGTACCTATAAGGATGAACGTGTATGGCATGCTGCTCATTGATCAGTGGTATGCGATGATCGAACTCCCGGTGTGGGGTAGTCCCTTAGGCTCGCCCAGTGCTCCCTCAAATTCCTTGTGAAGCTCGTGCACATCTCCCTGCTGTTGCTCCTCTTGATCTATGTGCGCCTCAACTTTCTCTACTACTATTGCAAATATTTGGCCTCCACCCCGCCAAACTTTCTCAATGCTCTTAAGTCCTACCTTCTTGGTACCTTTTTCATTGCCAGTACTCAGAGTGACTTGCTGACCTCCGGAGTTGAACTCCATAATCCCTGTTCGATAGTCGGTGGTCACCTTGCCTAACCCTTCGAGCCATTGTACTCCTAAGATGACATCCGGCCCAACCAGAGGTAAGGCATAGAGATCAGCCTTCACCGTAACTCCGCTGAACCTGATTGGCACCTTCTGGAAGGATTTAGTGCATTGCAGCCTCTCACAATTGGCTACTCGTACCTCAAAAGGGTCAATCTTCGTGGTTGGTAAGTTCAGCTTCTAGGACAAGTCGGCATTAATGAAGTTGTGTGATGACCCGTTGTCCATTAGCACCACCACCTTCTGATCCTTGACCCAAGCCAGCAATCGCATCGTTCGCGGCCCTCTAGTCCCGGCCATTGCGTGCATCGAGATTTCTGCTTCTTCGTCGGGCCCCTCAACTTCAGTATCCTGATGTGGTTCCTCTTCGTCCTCAGATCCTTCCTCATCAGGATTAGCAACTTCGATCACAAAAGCTTGCTTACACTGATGGCCTGGTGTAAATTTTTCTTCACACTTGAAACATAGACCCTTCTCACGTTGGCGTTTAACTTCCTCTGGGGACAGCCGCCTCACTATCGACCCTGCTGGCCGATTGCTGACGTTCGGCCGTGCACTGACCGCGGCTTGGTTCGGTCCCGTGCGTCGCGTGTCCGCGAATCGCACATCCGCCCGTCCCCGTCGCGTAGCGACTAGATGGTATTCTCGCCGCCGCGCTACCTTCATAGCGTTATGCATCGTGTCCGATCCCTCCAGTCGGACTTCTGCGGCTAGATCGAATCTCAACCCTCCTACGAAGGCTCCTACTAGTGCATCCTCGGACCAATCTCGTACGCGACAGGCTAGTCGTTCAAACTCCTTGATGTACTCACGCAAATTGCCTGTCTGTCGGATTCGTGCGAGGGCCTCATTGTAGTTATGGTAATCGGACATACCAAATCGTGTGAGCAATTCTTTCTCAAAGTCAGCCCATGTAATGACCTGTTGCCGCCTACGGTAGATCCTTGAAAGCCACTGCCACCATATGTTGGCCTCTCTATCCAAATAGAATGCTGCGTACCTCACTCGATCATAGCCTTCAGTTTCATTCAATTCGAAATATTGCGCAATTCGGTTGAGCCAAGCCTCGGGATCACTACCCGTAAAGATGGACATAACGAACCTCGGCTTGTCTGGCTTCAGCCGTTATCGGTAGGTGGACGCCTGCGACCGCTGATCGAACTCCTCTTCGTGCTTGTAACCCTCGCATCGTCGGTCCTCGTCCTGTTCGCACACGCGCCGTTGCTCGCGTCGATCCTCGCGCCGTGGTGATGGCGTGCGATCGGCATGCTCGTCATGCCGGCGCGGTTCGCGCCTTGGAGGATCGTCGCAGGGATGTGGCGGTTGCTGCTAGATCACGCGCAGGACTTCCTCCAATCGTTGTTCGAGACGTCTGAAAACGGCGTTGGTGTTATTTTGACTTTCATCAAGCGATCCAAGCCTTCCTTCCATAACCTCGCTCATACTTCGCATTTGGATGTCAAGATAATCAATTTTATCCTTCATCTCCTTGTTGGCCATGGCTTTTCTTTCCTCTCTTCACTCTTTGCTTTGAGGACTCGTGGTTGAAGATGATGGGGATGATGAAGAACGAATTGTTATATATATATAAATATATATATATATATATTTGGATAAGGGGGACGAAAAAACGAAAGGTAAAATAAAGGGAATGGGGTAGAGGAAAAAACACACGATCAACACCTCTCAATGAAAGCACCAATGATGAGGATCGTGTGTTTCGACTGCCGATAAGCCGCTAGCCCGCACCTTGAATCGCCGATAGTGTTTCTCTAGCCACAACCGCGCCTATCGAAACGAATAAAATTGCAATAGTATTCTGGTGAAAAGACTAAAGCAAAGTTGGAAGAACAAAGTTCTAGGTTTCTATTGACTTCTTAAATGATGAAAAATAACATGGGGAAGGGGCCTTTATATAGGCACAAGATTTGTCTAAGTCTAATCTATCTAGGAAAATAATAAAGCAATAAAATATTAGGAATCCTAAACAAGCTAGAAAATATAATGCTAGTTGGAAACTAATCTCTTGGTGTGCACTCCAAGCAATCCTCTCTCTCTCCCATACTCTTGCGCACGCACGCCCTTAGGTCGGTCGCCGCCTTAGTCCACGCCCTAGTCCTCGAGGACTAGGGCACCCGCCCCTTTCGCGCGCGTGTTGCCCATCCGGCGTGCTGCGCACGCCGTCGCTTCTTGCCGCCTCATCGCGCGCGTGCGCCCCGCCCGGTTATCCACATTCCTTGAGGACTGAGGGCTTGCGCACGTGTGTTGCCCCGTTGCGCGGTCCTTCTGCGCGCGCGCTCTCGAGCACCGCGGCCCGCGCGTTCTGTTCACCCTCGCCCGTGTCCACCGTGCCCCTTGCTTGTACGCGATAGGCGTCCGTTGCGCACGCACTGCTGCCGCGTGTTTTGCCAACGTCCCCGCCTTCTGTCCGTGCGCTGGTTATCTTCGCTTGTTTGGCGCGCACTACCCTCCAGTGTGCGCATTTCTGTCGTCACTCGTGCTTGCCTCTTACGCGCATGGTAGGCCCGACTGGTGGCATTCTTGAGCTGCCTAGCCACTTCCGCATCATGTGTGCTGGCAGACCGCTGTCGGCTGGCCCTGCACCACTACGATGCGCGCAGGCCCTACGGTCGGCCCTTCGTCGGCCGTCTGAGAACTTTTTCTGGCAACTATGACTTAGCTGGACATAACATGACATGAAATGTCAAAAAACACAATAATTGCTCGGGAGTGTTCGGTTAGATTTGGAGATGGCTCGGGAGTGAAACTAGGCTAAAATCACGATCAACTTGACCAAGCATTTCAACTCAAAACTTGCTGAAACTTAACAGTCCTCTTATATATGATTTATCATGATTTTTAAGCTACTATACTCGGCTAAAACACACTTGGAATAAAAATTCCGTTTTCAAGCCGATTAACTTCAAAAATCCAAATCTTTAATTCTATTCGAGCAAAACTCGATTTGCTTACATGATAAATCATAAAATATCATGTATTTACTGTAGAAATAGATTTAGATTCATTTACCTTCATCAAGCTTGAAAATGGCTCCAATGCCCTCTCTCGACCCTTGCCCGGGACCTATCAGCAAAGCCTCGACTACAACTTCTCCTGGCCAAGGTTGATGGATTTCAATATGCTTCCTACACTCCCAGAACTCCATGGAGTCAGGTTAGTGTAGGTGAAATCGGCTAGAAAAGGAAGTAGCTCCATGCCTTCTTCTCTTTGCTACGGCATGTACATACACTATCTCTCGGCACTCTCTCATTTGCTAGGAATAGAGTATAAAATAAACTTAGGCTGAATAAAATGGAGTCAAAACTCACCTCAAATCTGGTCTTAGGCTACATATAGGAAATGGAAGAGGCAAGCTAGCATGTGGTGGCAACTAAAAGGGACACTTGTCTTAAGCTTAAGTTTTTGTGGCATATGATGAAGCTTAGTCACCAACTAAGGTGTCATGACCTTAATAATTTTCTAAGAAAGCTGCTTAGTCACCTTACTATGCTGAATTTAATGAATTGAATGCAACATAAGCATTAGGCTCGGTAATGGTTGGTGCGAGACAATTGACGTGCATGAACTTGTGCTTATTGTTGCTTAACAACAACTATTTTGCTTATATGAACATATATATACTAATAATACTTAGAAATTTTTCTAAGTATCAATACAATTAAGTTAGGGTTTAATCCCTATCCGAGTTTACTTGATTTCAGTCGGACTTGACTTCGAAATTAATTTCGAATTCTTGACTTGGACGATTAATCCGAATATTGATATTTCGAATAATTCGTCAACTTAACTTACTAATTCCGAACTCATTAATTAAAGAAGCGAATCGGAATTAAATCTAGAAACTTATCCGATTATGGAAATAATTAAACCAAATAATTTATCGACTAATAGTCGGACTTTAACTGAAACTGAATAAATGGCTTGAATTTAACTTTTAACGATTAACTTAATTAATACGTCAACATTGGAATAATTAATCCTAACCTGCTGATGTCCATTTATTAATATAAACGGACTAAGATTAATTACTATCATTGACTCGGTTAATAAATAAAATTAACTGAATATATTATTGACTTAACGTCGAACTTGGAACTTAACTAGCTGAATAACATGGACTTGAACATTAACATGAGAAATTTCATACATGTAAAAATAGATCAGAAAGAACCTACGCATTTATCGACTCCCAAAAATTAAATAAAAGCATAATCCCCAAAGGTTCAAATCCATCATACACTTTTCGAAAGTCAAACTAGTTCAAACATGATCAAATAAACCCTAATAAGTTCATAAATGCAGAAGTAAATAATAGTCTTAAAAATCAAGACCACCCACTGGCCTTGCCTCGTCACCCGCCAACTGCTTAACCTGCATCCATGAAGAGCAGGTGGGAGTGAGTACAGTTGGAAATATCGTACTCACACTATGCATATGAATAACATAATATTGGTATGGTCGCAACATGAGCATAAACCATAATCACATCATTTCTCATCTCCTATTCAATATCACACTATTTAACCTTACTCCTTTGCACATCTATCGCTAGACGCAGAGCGGGGATTCATTACCCGAAGGCGGGAGTACGTCCCACTGTAACGGACACGACCTTCTATATGGGCTTACGTACCTCACAAGGGCACAGCCATATCAGGACTTAAGGAGACTTGCCTCGAAAGGGCAACCGTATCGTACCTCGACGGGGACAACCGTACAAACGGCCGTAACAGCTCACATCGATAGGTTACATATTCACATGCATACATAGATCATACCAAATTTAACACCTTCAGACACATAAGGTATAGATAATTTTAAAAGTAAACCCACCTGGATTCCGGATTGACAACAGGAAAAACAGGGGAGACGTAGGTTGAGGCTTGACTCCTCAAACACCTACATTAAGTCAAGGTCCTAAAAAAAAGCAACATCTAACCTGACATAAACAGAAAACACCAAAACTGACTTAATCCATCTTGATTCGGATAAGTTGTTCGTGAAGTATTGTGGATGTTGGAACTCTAGGACTTAGACTCGAACAACCAAATACGGTTTTTTACGTAAATATCACATCAAAGATAGTTCAAACAAGTCACAACCACAACAAGAAATCCGATTTATAATGTTTGACACATGAACTATACTATTGAAAAATAGAAAACGATGTATCACATAATTAGGTTGATCAAGTTTCCTAATAAGTTAGGTTTTGAAACTTGAATATACAATTCACCTCCCAATACTCAGAAAAACCACCAAGTTTCAGCCTCAAACTCATTATACACAATTTTATAAAATTCAAAAACAATTTCATCCAAAAACGAGCATAAATTCATAGCCTGACCTAATGAATGAAATAATACTTGAAATTTTTACTGCAGCAACTAAAGTAGGCGAAGACCAATATATAACAATTTCAGCTATTAACGACAAATACACAAATTTTAAAAATTTATACAAGTTTCTGCAGTTTCTAAATTTTAATTAAAACCGAACAAATTCAAACTCCAAAAATTCCATTCTTTTCACAGAAAAAAACTCCACATAAAACAAGCACCTCAGCAAAAAATCAGAAGTTTTGAGCAACTGAACGATTTAACATAATTAAAATAATTTTCAAACGAATAATTAAATAAGTTATTTACCCTAGCTAACTAAATCTAAAAATTCTGAAAATTTTACACAACATCTATATCATACAAAGAGACAACATACTGAAATTTCTGCAAATTTGGAGCACGAACCAAGTTATTATGCATTTAACATGTTTCTGCTCAGAAATCACTTTAATTATTTGAAATAGTTCCAGACCTCATAAATTCCTGAAATATATGGACGAGCTCTCGCATCATCAGTGGCATTTACACCTAAAATTTCAAAGCAATCGGAATGGTGTACAGTTTTTAGTGAATTTTATACTCAAAACAGCAATTTCGAATTTTGAAAATTCATAACTCCAAACTCAACTTGACACTTTTAACGATTTATCATTCGATTCGCACGAATCGACGAGATTCATATAAAATCACATTAACAATAAATATATATATATATATATATATATATATATATATCATCGATATAATCTCATGTAAAATCAACATCAAGGAGCACATGAATTCACAAAGCACAATTATCGCATTATACGAATACGAAATAAATAGAAAAAGGGGTCGAAGCTCTATACCGTTCTCGGGATGCGAGCGAGAATGGTTCGAACGGTTCGACGGGACGACGGGCTCGACGGCTTCACGCGTCCTGCCGGGGAAGGAGGAGAAGCGGCAGAACGAGACATTCGAGAGTGGCTGCAATGGCCGAGGGCGACTCGTCGGGGCGCTGCGTGGGTCGCCGGAGCTTGTTGGCTGCGGCAGAGGGTCACGGCAGAGGTTGCGCGCAGGGAGGAGGGTCGCCGGAATTGTTTGGTCGCGGACAAGGGTTCACGGCGTTGCTGCTGCGTGGCGGAGAAGGGCTTGCTGGACTGATTCACAAACTCGCCGGGAATGGTGACGGTGATCAGTGATGATGATGATGGCGAGAGTTTTATGTTGAACGGGATGATGCGCGAAGGAGTGATGGCGTGAGGGAACGAGCAGAAAAATATTAGAAGGCTGCTGTTGTAAATATTTTTCCAGAGTTAAATCAAAAGATTCGACACCGGGTCGTGTCTCACGAGGAAGGTTAGCCAGAATACTATGTGCGATTATTCAAACACGAATGAAAGAAATAAAAATCCTAAACATACTAATTCAAAGTTTGGATGGTTTTATTATCAACTACTGCAAATAAATAAAATAAAGCAAGTAAATAGCAGACGATCACGTAGAAAAAATAAAGTTTAAGAAGCTAGGGAGTCGGGAATTTTCGTTTTGGTTCGACATGCAACTAACGGGCAAGTAATTGTTCAGCTAAGAAATTCGAGTAATTAACCCGATCAAACATTCATTTCCAATAACTATTCGTAACAAGAGAATAAACTAGAATGGCAAATTAACGAGTTAATTAACTCCTAGGCAATACAGTTACGAACAAGACTAGTTCATGCTAATTTATTTCGACCGACTCCTCCCCTTTTGGTTCTAAGAGCCGATTAAATAATCCTAGAAGATGGTTAATCAACTAGTCGATATCGAGTTAACAATATCACGTGAGAATGAATCAAATTCAATCAAAATAATTGCAAATTAAAGTGTCACCCTTCAATAATTCTCAACATTCAAGCATAAATCGAAAACCCTAATTAAGCATGAATCGCATAAATTGAACAATCTTGAGCCCGACAATCACAAACAAATTCAAATCATCGATCCCATACTCCCTAGCATGTGAATTTAGCTATTCATAATCGAAGAAGCAACGAAAGCATTCATCACAACCCAAGAATTTATAATGAACGATAAAGTTAAATGAAATCTTACGACTGATAAAATTCAAATGTCGCCTTTGATAGACAAGATTAATTCCAAAAGAAACAGCAAAATCCAATGTCAAATTGTTGTTCTACGATGAAAAATATGAAGGAACAATGAAAAACAAAAGAGAAATAACCGAGAATAGGGTTCGGTGTTTGTCGCGTAAAAAGAATCCTGTTTTAAAGAAGGACCGATTTCTTATTTATACTAACAGCAGGTCACACATGGTAAAAAGATCCCCGCGGCATGGAAGGATCAGTCGCCGCGGCGCTACCCTCATGCACGGTGTGGTAGGGCTTGGTCTCACGGCGCGACAACCTATCGCCGCGTGGCTGGAGGATTCAACGCGGCGTGACAACAGCGTGAGTGCAGCAGATTGCAGGTCTGGCGTGAGTTTCACGGCGTGGAACATGGCGCGGCGCGGCGGATGTTCTTCTCGCGGCGCGGCAGATGTTCTTCTCGCGGCGCGGCAGTGGCGCGAGTATGGCAGGCAACATCGCGACGGCTGCACGGCGCGACACGGGGAATATCATCTTCTGTTGGTGTCGTGGCGTTAACGCGGCGTGGAGCTTGGAGAGATGGTAGCAGGCGTCGCGCGCGACGGCTTCCGCGTCGCGGGGTGCATTTTCTGACCTTCTGTCCGTGTCGGGGCGTGCTCTCAGCGCGACGCCTGGGGTCTCGTGGGGCTAAGTCGCATGGCTAAATGTTTTGGGCTCGTATACGCTTGTTTGGCCTCAGAATTTGAATCCGTTTTCTCCTGTGAACTCCTAACGAATTGCTCTCTTTATCCATACTTGCTCGGACCATTTATCTCGGAAAACGAATCCTTTCGAATCCCATAGCACACCAAAAACAATACACAACCGGAAAGCGACCAAGAAAATACCAGAAAAATAGAAATGAAGCAAAACACAAAATAAACCATAAAATAAACTAAAACTCAACTAAACGACTCAAATTGGGGAAAAAGAAAGGTAAAACAAACGCGAAAAATGCAACAAAAATAGGACAAACAACTCCCCCACACTAAAACCTTTGTTCGTCCCGAACAAAAAGGAAAGAAACGAAACAAGCAAACGAGCATGGATAATAGTTCAAATAAGACAAGTTTCAAATTAGTCAACTTAGCCGAGAAGAATTCCAATGACCAATATAGCACACCTCAATTACAATCGAATGCACGCTTTGAAAAGACAAACTCTCAAACACGGAAATATAATGTATGCCTCACTTGGTTTCTTTCATGAAAATAAAAATGGGACGCTCAAATTAGTCGATCATCATGCATCGACATAAGCTTTCTTATCGTCTATTCGTTCTCTAAAACCATCGAGGATCATGAACTGTAAATCAAGAGGACTTTCGGGTTTGCAGAGAATGCATTTAGCACAAGGGAAAAACGAAAATAAAGATAAGCTCAAATAAGCAATCAACTCTCGAGCATATAAATTACTCGAATGTCTCACCACTTATCCAAATTCAGCATAAAACCAATAGTTCCCACCAAAACTCCATGCAACACTCACATGAGCTCAAATTGAATTGCAATTCAGGAACTCGACTATTGTTTATATTATTTTTTTTTTCAATTATTTAGGGAAGTTGTTTTTGTTTTTTTTTTTTCCTAACAAGACTGAAACAAAAGGAGGACATTCTCTAGGTTTAAACATTGGAGGCCATCCAAGTTTCCTAGGGTGGTTTCCCAATACTCATTACTCGTGAAAATCCCACAAGTAAGCGGAGTAGAATCCTTAAGTTCGTCTTGCAATTCCATTTTTCTTTCTTTTTTTTTTTAAGTACCAAAATGCAACTCAAATAAATTATACCCTTTCTCCAACACAAAACAGAAGCTCTGTCATCAAAATAATTAAATTGTCAAATCCCAAGAAATTCAATCAATACGGTTGACAAGAAATACGGTTTAGGCTCAACAGGCTACTAATGAACATTTCACATCAAGGGTCAAAGGAAAAGGGCTAAACGAGCAATGTCAAAGAAATACCTCTATCGTATTCACAATTCACTACTTCAACCAGTTCATTTCAAAATAAACTCAAAGCAAGTTCTGATCAACAAGAATTCGACCAATATCTCTCAAGAAATAAAATAAGGCTCAAACCCTCACATAAGGTAGATAATGTCCAATAAAATGATACATCAAGCTCATCAAAGTATATTGGACATGATCATCAACGCATCTCCTCAACATCATCAACAATTATCAACAAATCTTAAAATAACCATGATCCATACTCGAAAACAAACGAATTGCTCTCTTTATCCATACTTGCTTGGACCATTTATCTCGGAAATTGAATCCTTTCGAATACCATAACCTACACAGCAAAAACAACACACAATCGGAAAGCGACCGAGAAAATAGAAGAAAAACCGAAATGAAGCAAAACACAAAATAAACCATAAAATAAACTAAAACTCGACTAAATGACTCAAAATGGGGGAAAAAGAAAGGCAAAATAAACGCGAAAAATGCAACAAAAATAGGACAAATAGCTGCGGGATTAATGGTTGAGTTGAGGGTTGATCTCTCTTTATATAAGTGTAGGGTTTACAAGTCTTGGCAAGCAAGCAATCTTAGACTCATACACACATGCACAAAAAGGTAAATCGGGCCGAGGCTGGAGCGTGGTTCGTGTTGGTGTTATATACTTAAGCTTTG
>CACSLK010009714.1:3452137-3463658 GCA_902706635.1 Striga hermonthica
TAATAATAATAATAATAATAATAATAATAATAATAATAATAATAGTAATAATAATAATAAGAATAAGAATAATGCAATAAAATATCTCAAGTAATTCATAAACTAACGGGGTATTACAGTCCATCCACCTTACAAAGAATTTTGTCCTCAAAATTCAAAAATAAAACTAGGAAGCAATAAAATACAAAGGGGAACTCAGAACATAAAGTTCAGATATCGCCTCCTAAGCTCGGCCTCCTTTTCCCAAGCCTCCTCCGACTCGTCATGTCGGATCCAAAGCACCTTCACCAGGCTCACTGCCCGGTTCCTCAACTGATGGACCTTCTGGTCCAAAATGGCTACCGGTACCTCCTCGTAGGTAAGGTCTCGCTCGACCTGCAGTTCGCCGAAGTCCACCACATGATCGGGATCATGCACGTATCTCCTCAACATAGAGACATGAAACACGTCATGCACTCCTGACAAGCTCGGTTGTAAAGCCAGCCGATAAGCCAAGTTCCTGACTCGGGCAAGGATCTCGAATGGCCCGATATAGCGAGGTCTAAGTTTCCCCTTCTTCCCGAAGTGAATCACACCCTTCATGGGCAAGACCTTCAGGAAGACATGATCTCCAACCGCATACTCGTGCTCCCGCCTCTTCCGGTCGGCATAGACTTTCTGCCTCTTCTGGGCAGACCGGATATGCTTTCGGATAGCCTCAACTATCTCCAAAGCTCTATGGATGAACTCCAGACCCATAATCTTCCTTTCCCCAATCTCATCCCATTACAAGGGTGTTCGGACCTTCCGTCCGTACAAAGCATAGAACGAGGCATCATGATCGTGGAGTGATAGCTGTTGTTGTAAGTCAGCTCGACCAAGGGCAAGGCACTCTTCCAAGTTAGGCTATGGTCCAAGACCACAACCCTCAATATATCCTCGAAGTACTGGATTGTCTGCTCCGACTGACCATCTGTTTGAGGATGAAAAGTTGTACTGAACTCCAGCCTCGTCCCCATGGCTCATGGCAGGGTCTTCCAAAACTGGCCTGTGAACTTCGCATCTTGATCAGACACGATCTCCACGGGCACCCCATGAAGTTAAAAAATCTCGTACATGAACAACTCGGTATACTGACTAGCCTTCATAATCGTCCAGACAGGCAGAAATTGGGCAGACTTTGTAAGGCGATCTACAATCACCCAAATCGTATCATGCCCGGTCCTCGACCTCGGCAATCTCACCAAGAAATCCATGGTGATGCACTCCCACTTCCACAAGGGAACTTCAAGTGGCTGCAACAACCCTCTCGGTTTCTGGTGCTCAACCTTCACTTGATGACACACCAGACACCCATTCACGAACCTCGCCACTTGCCTCTTCATGCCTCGCCACCAAAACAACATCCACAAGTCCTGGTACATCTTCGAGCAACTGGATGGATGGTGTACGGAGCACTATAGGGCCTCTCTCAAAATCTCCTTTCGCAGTTCCCATACATTCGGAACACATAGTCTACCCTCGAAGACTAATGCTCCAACAGTTGCGACTGTAAAGCCTCTAATCCGATCGCTAATTGCCAACTCTCTCATCCGGCACAAAAAATGATCATTCTGCTGCTCGACGACTATCCTCACTCAAAGATTCGGTCCCACAACCAAGGCAGTCAAAATACCCCCTGCTGTCAAAGACGACTCCACTGCCCCTACTTGTAGCCGCTCGAACTCCCGAAGAAGGACATCTTGCTTGGTGAATAAGCAAGACAGCTGGCCATAACTCCTCCGACTAAGAGCATCGGCTACCACATTAGCTTTCCTGGGATGGTAGCTAATGGTGCAGTTATAAACCTTGACCAGCTCCAACCACTTGCGCTGCCGCATATTCAGCTCCTTCTAAGTGAAGATGTACTTTAGGCTCTTGTGGTCGGTAAAAATCTCACACTTGCCTCCGTAGAGGTAGTGCTGCCAAATCTTCAAGGCGTGGATGACAACAGCTAACTCGAGATCATGAGTGGGGTAGTTCTGCTCAGGAGGCTCCAGCTGCCTCGAGGCATAGGCTACGACTTTCCCCTGTTGCATAAGGAAACATTCCAAGCCCATCTTCGAAGCATCACTGTAGATAGTTAAGTCCAAGGTGGGATTGGGGATAGACAAGATGGGCGCGGTAGTGAGCTTTCTCTTCAACTCCTTAAAACTCTCCTTGCACCTCAGACTCCAATCAAACCTCACGGCCTTCTTAGTAAGGTTTATTAGTGGTTGGGCTATCTTTGAGAAGCCCTCGATAAATCTTCGGTAGTAATTGTTAACCCCAGGAAACTCCGAACATCAGCGGCACTTCTTGGCGTATGCCACTTGCTCACTGCCTCGATCTTGCTGGGATCCACCTCAATGCCTTTGGCCGTCACAATGTTGCCAAGGAACGCCCCACGATATAGTCATAATTCGCACTTCGAGAATTTGGCATACAGCTTCACGCGGCGAAAGGTCTCCAGCACAATCCTCAGATGCTCCTTGTGCTGATCGATGTACCGGGAATAGACCAGGATGTCTTCGATAAACACAATGACAAACTGGTCGAAGAAAGAATGAAAGACCTGGTTCAAAAGGTCCATGAAAACTGCTGGGGCATTGCTGAGTCCGAACGACATAACTACAAACTCATAGTGGCCATAGAGGGTATGGAAGGCAGTCTTAGAAATATCCGACTCCTGGATCTTCAGCTGATGATATCTAGAATGTAAATCGATCTTCAAAAAGATACTGGCTCCCCTCAGCAGGTCAAAAAGATCCTTAATACGAGGAAGGGGGTACTTATTCTTGACTGTAAGGGTATTCAACTCCCGGTAGTTAATGCACATGCGCATGGATCCATCTTTCTTCTTTACGAATAGGATGGGCACTCCCCATGATGGAACACTCGGCCGAATAACACCGAGTCTGAGCAACTCCTGGATCTGGGGCCTTAAGCTCTTGAACCTCCTTTGGCGCCATACAATAAGGGGCTTTAGAAGCGGGACTGGCTCCGGGCACCAACTCAATTGTGAACTCGACCTGGCGATCGGGTGGTCCTCTGGGCAGTTCATCAGGAAAAGCATCAAGATACTCACAAACAATAGAAACTCGCTCTGGAGTTTACCTGGCATCATCCTCGGACACCATAGAAACAAGATAGCCTTAACAGCTACCCTTGGAAAGGCTCTTCCTATCTTGCATAGAAGAGATGATTCGAGGCACAGACCTCGACTCCACCCCAAAGAACACAAAGAGGGTGACTTTGCGCTCCTGACACCGGATGTCTGCACGATAGTGAGTGAGCCAGTCCATGCCCAAGATCACATCGAAGTCTCGCATTTCAATCACATAAGCGTCAACAACTAGAACTCGTCCATCGATAGAAACAAGAAGATCACAAATAAAGGAATCGGAGATAATAATTTTTCCCGAGGCTAGACTATCCTCGAGAGGATCAACTTTGCAAACATTCGTCACAGATAGGGCCTCAGGCATCGGGAAGATATAAACAAGTGGGTTGACCTAGTATCACATAAAGCATATACAGACACGTTGGATATCAAAAGCATTCCGGACATGGTACCTACATTGCGGGCGACCTCATCGTGGGTGATGGTGTAGATGCGGGCGTGGCCCCTGGTCCTCTGCTTGTGTGGTTGGGGCTGCCTGGGCTGCTGCTGTTGATGAGGTGGCAGCGTCGGGGAAGCTGTTGCTGCTGATGCTGAGGGAAATGCTGTTGCGGCTGCCACTTAGGCTCGAGGCAGACACTGGCGAAATGACCGGGGCGAAAATATTTTTAACAAGTCCACTGATCTGCCATACACTCACCAGTGTGGTACTTACCGCACTTCTGGCAGGTGCGGCTTCCAGAATGTATTTGGTCGTGGGCTCCTCGTTTTTCCTCCTACTTTTGCTGGTGGTCGCTCTTCCTCTCGTTGGAACCAGAGGATGGGGGAACTGAAGTGTAAGGAACATGGTACTGATATGGCGCCTGAGGTGTAAGTGACGACTGATACGATAACAGCGGGATGGCAGGGGGTACAGCCTGGACAGGCTGAGCAACATAGGATGGAACTAGAGCTATTGGGATGAGACAACTCTCTACCTCTTGAACCCGACTCACAGTGTCGGCGTAGGACATCAATACGTGACTCCCCACTAGCTCACGAATCCTCTGATTTAGCCCCATAAGAAACTTGCGGGCCTTCTTAGCATCGGTGTTCACAGAGTCGCCAGCAAAGAGGCACATCCTGGTGAAGGTGCGAATGTATTCGTCCACGCTGGTGTTGCCCTAGGGCAGATGATAAATCTCGTGCTCCATTCGATCCCAAAAACTCTGAGGAAGAAACTTGCCTCAAACCATAACCTTCATCTGCTCCTAGGTGAGAGCATTAAGCTGAGCCTCTAGCTTTCGAGCCCAGTGGTCGATCCACCAGTCGGAGGCTCCGCCTTCATCTGGAAAGCGGCGAGAGAAACACGCTACTTGTCCGGGAGAGGAAGCACAACAAAAATCTTGTCTACCTCCTTAATGCATTCCAGCACTGCGATGGGGTTCTCAGTCCCCAAGAAGGTTAGCGCATGCATGTTTTGGAACAGGACTATGAGTCTGGTAAGGTCCATGGCTGGAGGGGCCTGGTGATGATGAGGAGATGAAGGTGGAGACGGAGTCGGGGAAGGCTGATGGTTGCGAGCATTACGGCGAGCCATAGTTCTACATTGAAAAAAATGGCCGAGGAATTTAGCACAATAACATGAATACGGAAGTCTAGAGTTCGCCATTAAACACTAGAGTTCAAATCATTTAAAGGTAGATAGATCCTAAGCCCCAATTTCAACAATCCATCTCATAAGCAGTTTCATAACTACTTAGGCAAGAATACAAAAATCACATTTCACATTATAAATATTTTTATTGATACTTATATAAACACATACCTTAAGCAGTGCGGCGTGACGAAGACGAGTGGTCGTAATACAAAGTCTAAACACATAACCACATATAAACTAGTCTACAGAAACGCAGACTAGCTCTGATGCCAAACTGTAACGTCCAACTTTATTTTAAGAGATTTATCGACTTTAAATAAAAATCTGATTTATTTTTTCACAAATCTCGTCTAAGTTTAAAATTCAATGGGCGCTACTTATTTTACCAAGAGCAGTTGCAAACATGTAAAAATAGATCAAAAAGAACCTACACATTTATCGAGTCCTAAAAATTAATTAAAAGCATAATCCCCAAAGGTTCAAATCCGTCATACACTTTTGAAAAGTCAAACTAGTTCAAACAAGATCAAATAAACCATAATAAGTCCATAAATGCGGAAGTAAATAATAGTCTTAGAAAGCAAGATCACCCACTCGCCTTACCTCGTCACCCGCCAACTGCTTAACCTGCATCCGTGAAGAGCAAGTGGGAGTGAGTACAGTTAGAAATATAGTACTCACACTATGCATTTGAATAACATAATATTGGTATGGTTGCAGCATGAACATAAAAAATAATCTCATCATGTCTCATCTCCTATTCAATATCACACCATTTAACTTTACTCTTGTGCACATCTATCGCTAGCCGCAGAACGGGGATTCATTACCTGAAGGCGGGAGTACGTGCCACTTTAACGGACGCGGCCTTCCATATGGGCTTACGTACCTCACAAGGGCACGACCATATCAGGACTTAAGGAGACTTGCATCGCAAGGGCAACCGTTCGACGGGGATAACCGTACCGACCGCGGTAACAGCTCATATCGATAGGCTACAGATTCACATGCATACATAGATCATACCAAATTTAACACCTTCAAACACATATGATATAGATAATTTTATAAGTAAACCCACTTGGATTCCGGATTGGTAACAGCAAAAACAGGGGAGACTATGTTGAGGCTTGACTCCTCAAACACCTACATTAAGTCAAGATCCTAAAAAAAAAAATCAACATCTAACCTGACTTAAACAGAAAACACCAAAACTGACTTAATCGAACTTGATTCGAATAAGCTGTTCGCAAAGTACTGTGGAAGTTGGAACTCTAGGACTTAGACTCGAACAACCAAACATGGGAGTTCACGTAAATATCACATAAAAGATAGTTCAAACAAGTCACAACCACAACAAGAAATTCGGTTTATAGTTTTTGACACAAGAACTATATTTTTAAAAAATAGAAAACGATATATCACATAATTAGGTTGATCAAGTTTAAGAATGGGTTAGGTTCTGAAACTTGAACATAAAATTCACATCCAAATACTTAGAAAGACCAACAAGTTTCAGCCCCAAACTCACTATACACAATTTTATAAAATTCAAACACGATTTCAGCAAAAAACGAGCATAAATTCATAGCCTGACCTAATGAACGAATTAATACTTGAAATTTTTACTGAAGAAACTAAAGTAGGTAAAGACCAACATATAAAAATTTCAGCTATTAACATCAAATACACGAATTTTAAAATTCATACAAGTTTCTGTAGTTTCAGAATTTTAATTAAAACTGAACCAATTCAAACTCTAAAAATTCCAATCTTTTTCAGCAAGAAACACCACATAAAACAAGCACCTCAGCCAAAAATCAGAATTTTTGAGCAACTGACCGATTTAACATAATTAAAACAATTTTCAGCCGAATAGTTAAATAAATTATTTACCCTAGCTAACTAAATCCTAAAATTCTGAAAATTCTATACAACATCTAAATCATAAAGAGATACAACTTACTAATATTTAAGAAAATTTGGAGCACAAACCAATTTATTATGCATTTAACATATTTCTGCCTAGAAATCACTTTAATTATTTAAAATAGTTGCAAACCACATAAAATCCTTAAATTTACACACGAGCTATAAAATTGACAGAGGCAATTACACCTAAAATTTCAAAGCAATCGGATCAGTGCACAGTTTTTCGTAATTTTATACTCAAAACAGTAATTTCGAATTTAAAAAATTCATAACTTTAAACTCACAAGTCCAAACGACACGAGGCCAATGCCATTGTGTCAATCCTAGGTCCCTATATCCAAAACAACTTTCCACTTTTAATGATTTCTTGTTTTATTTGCACAAATCGACGAGATTCACATAAAATCACATTAACAATTTAGAAAAAAATCATCGATATAATATCATGTAAAATAAACATCAAGGAGCACATGAATTCACAAAGCACAATTATAGAATTATATGAATATGAAATAAATAGAAAAAGGGGTCGATGCTCGATACCATTCTCGGGAAGCGAGCGAGAATGGTTCGAATGGTTCGACGGGCTCGACGGCTTCACGCGTCTCGCCGGGGAAGGAGGAGCAGCGGCTGAACGGGACCTTTGCGAGGGGCTTCAATGGACGAGGGCGACTCATCGGGGCGCTGCGTGGGTCGTCGGAGCTTTCTGGCTGCGGTAGAGGGTCGCGGCAGAGGTTGTGCGCAGGGAGGAGGTTGCCGGAATTGCTTGGTCGCGGACAGGGGTTCACGACGTTGCTGCTGCGTGGCGGAGAAGGGCTCGCTGGACTGGTTCACAAACTCGCCGGGAATGGTGATGATGATTAGTGATGATAATGATGATGGCGAGAGTTTTATGGTGAACGAGGGTGATGATGCGCGATGGAGTGATTGGGTGAGGGAACGAGCAGAAAAATATTAGAAGGCTCCGGGATTAATTGTTGAGCTGAGGGTTGATCTCTCTTTATATAAGTGTAGGGTTTACAAGTCTTGGCAAGCAAGCAATCTTAGACTCACACACACAGTCACAAAAAGGGAAACCGGGCTGGAGATGGAGCGTGGTTTGGGCTCGCAGGTGTCCTCAATTTATCAGGCTGGTTCACGAGCGAGTTCGAGATAAAGATTCGGCTCTCGGGATCGATAGAGTTCGCACGACAAATAAATAAAATCGGTTATTTATATTTATATATATAATACAAATAGATATTATTTATTAATAATATACATGAAACACATATCATCAATTAATATTTATTTACATATTAATAGGCAATTAATTAATTAGGCAAATAATAATAATAATAATAATAATAATAATAATAATAATAATAATAATAATAATAATAATCATAATAATAATAATAATAATAATAATAATAATTATAATAATAATGCAATAAAATAATCCTAAATAATTCATAAACGAACCGGGTATAACACCAGCAGAAAGGACACCGGAAGACAGACTACCCTCTCCTCAAGAAGTTCGACAAAGGTACATCTTTTTCTTTAGTCGTTGATACATGTTAAGCGGTGTTATCTACCAGAACCTGGTGTAGATACGGGAGCCACTGATCATGTCTGTAATTCAATGCAGGGGTTCCAGGAGACCAAACGACTTAGGGAAGGAGAAGTTACCATCTACTTGGGCGATGCTAGTAGAGCGTCAGCAGTTGTAGTTGGGATACGTATATTTATATTTTGGTTTAGATAGGATTTAAGTTTTTAAGGATTGTCTTTATGTTCCTAGCTTTAGAAAGAATTTTATTTCAGTTTCTAAGTTGTTTATGAATGGTTTTTCTGCTACTTTCGATAATAAAGTTGTTATTTATTTTGGCAAAAAGTTCATATGTTCTGGAACATTAGTAGACAATCTGTATATTCTAGAATCTAAGTCATCCCCACTGCAACAGAAACAGTTACTTAATTCATCATCTAATCTGAATAAGAGAAAGGAACCTTCGAAAATGAATGAAACATATCTTTGGCATCTAAGACTTGGTCATATAAACCTTAGGAGGATTCAAATGTTGGTAGCAGACGGGCTCTTGGGGTGGTTAGAAGTCGAGGATTTTCCAACTTGCGAGTCTTGCCTGGAAGGCAAAAGGACTAAGAGGGTTTTAAGGTCAAAGGGGCATAAAGCAGAAGATTTGATAGCGCTAGGTCATTCCGATCTATGTGATCCTATTAATATTCAAGCGAGTGGTGGTTTCGAGTACTTCGTTATGTTTATCGACGATTACTCGAGATATGGGTACATTTTCCTATTTCACCGCAAGTCTGACTGCTTTAAGAAGTTTTAAGAGTATAAGGCAGTTGTGGACAAGCAGTTAGGAAAAAGTATCAAGTCGTTAAGATCAGATTGTAGTGGCGATTATCTCTCGAATGAATTTAGGAACTACTTGATTGACAATGGGATTACATCCTAGATGGCTGCGCCGGGCACGCCCTAGCGGAACAACATAGCAGACGAAGGAATATGACTCTCATGGAAATGGCTAGGGTGATGAGTTATAGTACATTACCATATACATTTTGGGGATATGCCCTAGAAACAACGGTATACATTCTGAATTGAGTACCTTCTAATTCATTACCGTCTACACCATTGAAGTTGTGGTCTGGGCACAAACCCAGTCTAAGGCATCTCAGGATTTAGGGTAGCCCAATACATGTGCTGAGAACCGATACTGACAAGTTGGAACCCAGATCAAAAGTAAGGCTGTTTGTGGGATATTCTAAGGAAACGAAAGGTGGTCTATTTATAGACCCGAGGACCAGAAAGTAATCGTTAGAACAAATGCAAGGTTCTTGGAAGAAGCTATGCGTTAGATCATAGCCCAGTAGTAGACATGTCCTCGAGGAGAAAAAAGGGAGTGAGTACTTTCAATACCGAGTGCACATGATGTTACACCACAAAGTACTGTAACACGTATCACTAATGCATCTGAGCAGGTAGTACCTCGTCATAGTGGGAGGGTTTTTTGGCATCCCGAATGGTTCCTGGATATAGGAGAGTCTTCAGAGGCCGTCCCAGATGTTGTGAAAGCGACCCATGGTAATACAATGAGACACTCCATGATAGGGAAGCAGAGTCTTAGCAAAAGGCGATGAAATCTAAGATAGATTCTAATTAGGTCTGGGATCTTGTAGAGCCACCCAGTGGCATTCGCGCCATTGAATGCAAGTGGGTCTATAAGATAACGAGGGGAGCAGATAGAAAGGTTAAGACTTGAAGGCTAGGTTTATTGCGAAAGGGTACACTCAAAAAGAGAGGATCGATTATGAATAGACCTTTTCAACGGTAGCTATGCTCAAATCCATCAGGATTCTCTTGGCTGTAGCTGCTCATATAGATTATGAGATTTGGCAAATGGATGTTAAAACCACTTGCCTCAATGGGAATTTGGACGAGGACATCTATATGCAACAACCATAAGGATTCATTACAAAGGGACAAGAGCATTTGGTCTGCAAGCTAAAGAGGTCCATTTATGGACTGAAGCAGGCTTGGAGGTCTTGGAACATCCATTTTGACGAGGTTGTCCAATCATGTGGATTTACCCAATGTCCGGATGAGCCATGCGTATACAAAAAAAGTGATGGAAACGTGGTGGTGTTTTTTGTGCTATACGTAGATGACATTCTTCTCATTGGAAACAATGTGAAGATGTTATCAAAGGTAAATGTATGGTTATCCAAGTAGTTTGATATCAAAGGTAAATGTATGGTTATCCAAGGTAAATGTGTGGATATCAAAGGTAAATGTGGTGGTGTTTTTTGTGCTATACGTAGATGACATTCTTCTCATTGGAAACAATGTGAAGATGTTATCAAAGGTAAATGTATGGTTATCCAAGCAGTTTGATATCAAAGGTAAATGTATGGTTATCCAAGGTAAATGTATGGATATCAAAGGTAAATATGGTGGTGTTTTTTGTGCTATACGTAGATGACATTCTTCTCATTGGAAACAATGTGAAGATGTTATCAAAGGTAAATGTATGGTTATCCAAGCAGTTTGATATCAAGGATCTGGGAGAAGTAGGACATGTTCTCGGAATCAAGGTCATTCGGGACCGAGAGAAGAGAAAGTTGTGCCCATCCAAATCCAAATACATAGATATTGTCCTAACGCGATTCAATATGCAGGATTTTAAGAAAGGGGATTTACCCTTTCGACATGGAATTCCTCTATCTAAGATGTCCCCGAAGACGCCTCATGAGGTAGAGGGCATGAAGGCAGTTCCTTATGCATCGACATTAGAAAGCATCATGTATGCGATGTTGTGTACGCGACCTGATATTTGTTAAGCAGAAATGCATGGCAAACTCAACTATGGAGGCTGAGTATGTAGCAGCCTCATAAGCAGCGAAAGAAGTTGTCTGGCTTGGAAATTTTCTCTTCGACCTTGATGTGGTACCGAGTTTGCCTGCTACGATCACAATGTTCTGTGATAATAGTGGAGATGTAGCAAACTCGAAGGAGCCACGGACTCATAAAGTGAGTAAAGACATAGAGCACAAGTACCACATGATACGAGAAGTCGTTGGACGAGGAGAAATCAATGTTGCCAAGATACAATCAGAGGACAACCTAGCAGACCCTTTTACGAAGAGCCTACTGACGAATGTCTTCACAAGACACGTAGAAGGAATGAGAGTCAGACGTTAAAGCGACATAGTAGACTAGTCTTTGAGAATTAGATTGAAATAAAATGTGGTTAGTTTATTTTAGCCATGAGCTTATAAAGCATAAGTGGGAGATTGTTAGAGATATTCAATAAATGATGTGT
>CACSLK010009714.1:3474055-3487773 GCA_902706635.1 Striga hermonthica
AAACATGTAAAAGCAGTGGCCAGTTGCAATTCATGAAATAAGCACGAAATATTTGAATAGGGTTCAAAAGAAAACGATCAATTATAATAAATCATCAGAAATCCCAAACTAATAATCTACTACCATGTCTTAGAATCAAAGAAGATTAGCTACTCATGTTTGAAATCAAATACATAGACATATTCAAAATCAACATGAGAAAACAAGTTCAAAAGATAGAAAGAAAAACTAGTAAGCTTGTCGTCGATCTTCTCTTCTTCCCAATTGCTTCTCTTGCGTGTTCTCTGGCTCTCTTCCTTGCGTAATCACGTTCTAGGGCTCAAAATCAGATAAATAGGTCTTTTTATATGTCCAAAAGTCCTCTCCTAAGTGAAAAAGGTAAGCGATTAAAACAGCCCGCGTCGCGACACGACCTGACACGCCCGTGTCACAGGTCGTGTCACGGGTCGTGTCAGGTATAGATCCTTCATTGCTGTCTGTTTGGATGACACGGGTGGGGACACGACCCTGGAGCCCGTGTCACAGGTCGTGTCACACTACTGTACCCTCATTTTCGACTCGTTTCGCTCTTTTCTTCCATTCTCTTCATCCGTGCATCGATCTATCATTATCCCGGGAGTCTCAGGCACTCACTATGCTCCTCCAGTAGCCAAAGCTCTACAAATATGTGAAAATATCTACAAAACGAGCACGTGTAATACTTTTCCAACAAATATAAAATTAAGGCACAAATATGCAATTTATACACCACAAATGTACCAATCAAGCTCAAAATAATATATGAATGTAGTGTAAAATCACACATGAACACGTACCGCGGGGGCTCCGCCCCTGTACCCCCCGGCCCAACTAATCGACCCAGCCCACCAGGGGCTGATGCCTGCTCGCTCCACTCCGCTCACTTCGCTCGGTCGCTCCGTTCCCTCGCTACGTTTGCTCCGTTACGCTCGTAGGCATCAGCCTGCCCCCTTCCTTTGTCAATATATGAGCCATATCAACAGAAACCTCAATGAACTGCCACTGTGCTTTCCCGGACGGACTAAAGGCTGTCTATGAACCGTTTTCGAGGCCTGACAGGGACTGATATCGATTGACGGCAGCAGGGGAAGGCGCCGCCGGAGTGCTCGCCGGAAACAATGATGAGCGAAGCTTTGTCGGTGATGCTCGAACGAATTTGCGGGGCTGGCTGGTTCGTTGCTCAAGGTTGAATGAGAGCTTCACGGGACTGCTGAATCAATGGGACTGCGAAGAGGGGACGCCGTCAACCCTGAAGTTTGCCGGTAACAATGGCGACCGATTTTATTTTTTTAATTTTTAATTTTTTTTGAAACGGTGCGAAAGAGGGAGATGAGAGAATATGGATTGAATGTTTCAAGATATATGAATACGATGACAGAATGTGCGAAGAGATTTTCCAAGAATATCGCAACAATAATATTGAACGAAAAGATAAGGGAGGGGAGGACTCGATCGCGGCTTGAAGGATAAGTGAGATAAAAATATCTGCTCTTGCACGAAATTACTAGATCTCAATGTTAAGCCTCATAAAACAATTTAATTGGGCCAGGTGCAATGAATAAAAAAAAAAAAAAAAAATTGGGCCCAAGACTTATTTAGATTTGGCTAGAGAAACCTTTAACTCAAAGAAATGGGTCAACATAAAGGCATAGTAATTGGGTTGTAAATAAATTCCAATCGAGTCAGGAATTATATCCGTGGAAAATCAAACAATTCGATTGACGATGAATAAATAAAATTGCATTATACGACTTATTATATTAATTAGACACGAATATCTAATTAAATAATAATAAGTCTAAACAAAGAGATGACGAACAATAATACAATATAGACAATCAATCAATTAAAAATAAAAATAACAATATATTATAATAATAATAATAAGCTATTAAAACAATTAGATAATTTGGCAATTAATATAAATTAGACAATTAATATCAAGAATAATAATAATAACAATAAATAATACTTGAAAAATCTATAAATAAACGGGTCTTTACAGTCTATCCACCTTACAAAAAATTCCTTCCTCGAAATTAAAAAACTAAAATAACTAGAATACAAGGGAAATATCAACACAAGGTGCTCGATACTCCTCCGAATCTCGGTTTTCCTCTTCCAGTTGCTTCACCCTCGACTTGACTTCTCCCACCGGACCTTGACGAATACCCCTTCCGGCCTCTCCCTGATGGACAGTTTCAATAGGTCATGTACCTTCATACAGGTAGGGTTATGCCTATCACGCACCTCGCCACAAATCACTCATACCTCGAGGTCACTTTGCTCGGTCGCTCCGCTTCCCTCGCTACGTTCGCTCCGTTACGCTCGCAGGCATCAGCCTGCCCCCTTCCTTTGTCAATATATGAGCCATATCAACAAATCTCCACCTTGGCGAATATATCACCTCCTTAGGAGAACACAATAGCGAGCACCTCTGCGAGACACACCAAGCAGGCCGGGGGTACCATGCAACTCTAGCATGCAGAAACATTCAACAAATCGAAGCAATGCTTGAATTTGTCAGAATTAACAGTCTTAGTCAACATATCAAAAGCATTCTCTTCAATATGAACTTTCTCCAACTGAATATCACCAAAAGCAATCCATTCCTAATCTTGTGGAACCTCCCATCAATATGCTACGTCCTAGCATGATATATCTGATTCTTAGCCAAATGAATGGCACTCTGACTGTCACAATGTACTAGAACTCCACCTTGCTGAATACCCAACTCTCTAACCAATCCAGCAAGTCACACTGCTTCTTTTGTCGCTTCAGCCAAAGCAATATACTCAGCTTCAGTTGTAGATAGAGCAACTATAGGCTGAGTATTCGACCTCCAACAAATAGGACCTCCACCAAAAGTGAAGACATACCCAGTGGTGGATCTCCTATTATCCAAGTCCCCAGCATAATCAGAATCCACATATCCTACAACCAAAGGATCCAACCGCTGATCTCCAAACACAATACCATGTCCCGCAGTACCTTTCAAATATCTGAAAATCCATTTGACTGCCTCCCAATGCTGTTTACCCGGCCTAGACATAGACTTGCAAACTTGACCAACAGCATGAGCTAAATCAGGACGAGTACATACCATGGCATACATCAGACGTCCAACAGCACTGGCATAAGGTATCTCTACCATATCGTGAGTCTCCTTGTCCGACTTGGGGCACTGATCAACGGAAAGCTTGAAGTGGTTTGCTAATGGAGTGCTCACTGGTTTTTCTTCATTCATCCCAAACCTCTGTAGCACCTTCTCCACATAACCCTTCTGAGATAACCATAGCTTCTTTGATCCTCTATCCCTGTGAATCTCCATCCCAAGAATCTTCTTCGCAGCCCCCAAATCCTTCATCTCAAATTCCTGACTCAAAAGGCTTTTCAGATCAACAATATCACGCATATTCTTGGCAGCAATAAGCATTTCATCAACATAAAGTAACAGAAAAATCATAGAACCATCACCAAGGCTCTTAGTGTAAACACATCAATCAAACTCACAACGCTTGTAGCCAAATCTTCAGCATATACGAATCAAACCGTATATTCCACTGCCGCGATGCTTGCTTCAAGCCATACAAGGATTTCTTCAACCTGCAAAATAAATGCTTCTTCCCTGGTTAAACGAAGCCCTCTGGCTGTTGCATGTAAATAGGCTCTGCGAGATCACCATGCAAGAAAGCAGTCTTCACATCCATCTGCTCCAAATGTAAATCCCAACTAGCCACCAATGCAAGTACAACCCTGATCGAAGTATGTCTAACCACAGGGGAAAATGTCTCATCATAGTCAATCCCTTTTTGCTGTGAGTATCCTTTAGCCACCAATCAAGCCTTGAACCTCTCCCCTCCTTTTTCTGTTACCGATGACTTCTTTGTGTAAATCCACCTACAACCAATAGCTCTCTTCCCTTCGGGAAGAACATCCAACTCCCATGTCTGGTTCTTGTGTACAGAATTCATCTCTTCTTCCATGGCAGCCTTCCATCTATCATTATTCTCACAAGAAACAGCCTCCTGGAAAGTACATGGACCCACGCTAGTGATCATAAGAGAAAATGCGACCATATCCTCATAATCAAACCTCATCGGAGTTTGTATATTGGTACGCCTCACTCTATCCCGAGCTAACTTGTAGCTCTCTGGCATCAGTTGGGCCAGAAAAATCATGATCAACATCATCAGGTGCAGAACTCGAACTCTCTCCCTTATCAAGAACTGCTGGCACATGTTCCAACTCCACTTGTACCTTATCTGCATCTGATCCCAACATAGACTATTCATCAAACACTCATCTATACTAATCACCGTCTTCTTCTCAACTGGATTCGAAAACTTGTATCCCTTCACACCTTTCTTATAGCCCAGAAAAGTGCAGTTCTTTGATTTAGCATCAAGTTTTGACCTCTCATCAGCAGGAATATGAACATAAGCAGGACAACCAAAAATCTTCAAATGATCAAAACTAACATCATTACCTGTCCATACTTCTTCTGCAACTTTGCCATCCAGAGATGCACGTGGTGATCTGTTAATTAAATAACAAGCCATACTTACAGCCTCAGCCCAGAAACTCTTTGGCAAACCCGCATTCAGTCTTAAACACCTCGCCCTCTCAGCCAGTGTCCGATTCATCCTCTCAGAAACACCATTCTGCTGTGGTGTTTTATGCACTGTAAAATGCCTTTGAATCCCATGCTCCTCACAGAACTTCTGGAACTGTGAATCGGTGTACTTTGTACCATTATCAGACCTTAAGTACTTGATTTCCCTACCAGTCTGGTTCTCCACCTCAGCCTTCCATAGCTTGAATTTAGCAAAAACTTCAAATTTATGCTTCATAAAATACACCCAAACTTTCTTCGAAAAATCATCAATAAAGGTCACATAGTACACAGAACCACAAATCGATGTCACTCTAGTAGGACCCCACACATCTGAATGTACATAATCCAGAATTCCTTTTGTCTTCTTTTTCCCAGTCTTGAAACTGACTTTTGTCTGCTTTCCCAAAACACAAAACATGCAGAAATTGAGTTTGCAAGTTTTAACACCATGCAGAAGCCCTTTCTCATGCAGTTCAGTCATGCAATGTTCACTAAGATGTCCAAGACGCATGTGCCACAATTTTGTGCTATCTTCACACGACTCCACCGAATGGACTCCACCTACAACTGTACTTCCCAACAGTTTGTAAATATTCCCTGCAGTGATCCTCCCCTTCATCACAGTCAAAGCACCCTTCACAATCTTAATGGTTTCCCTATCCTCATCAGCCTTGGGAATGAAACCATTTCTATGCAAAGTACCCAAAGAAATCAAATTTTTCTTCAACTCAGGGATATGTCTCACATCACATAATGTCCTAACAGTTCCATCATACATCCTGATTTTGACATCTCCAATACCGACAATACCGCAGTATTTATCATCACCAAGAAAAACAGAACCCGAGTTGCCTGGTTTATAAGTAGCAAACCACTCTCTGTTAAGCGTTATATGAACATCCAGAATCGAGAATCCAAGCATTATCATACTGCGTAGTCGAAATAGATAACATATCTCCATCACTGCAATCGGATTCCTCATTTTCTAACACATTCGCAGACTTGGATGACATATCAGCAGTTTGTTTCTTCCACTTTGGGCAATCCCGTTTGAAGTGCCCTTGTTCCTTGCACTTATAACACGTCACAGTTTTCCTCCCTTACGATTTGTCTCGCGACTTGGATCTGAAATTCCGATTTCCTGAATTATCCCGCACTTGTTTTCTTCACGATCCTGGTTACCCTTCACATATAAATTGTCACTTTGAGAAGATGACTCTCCAGATTTCAGTTTCCGCTAGTTGTGAGCAAACAACGCTGAAGTGATCTCCTCGGTCTTGATCGTTTCTTTCCCATATGTAAGGGTAGTCACCATATGTTCGTAAGAAGGAGGTAACGAAAACAGTAAAATCATCGCCTTGTCTTCATCTTCAATCTTGACTTCGAGTGAAGCCAAATCCGTGACAACCTCATTGAAGATATTCACATGTTGCCCTAAATCGGTTCCCTCCTGCATCTTCAGCCCGTATAACCTCTGCCTCAGATACAGTTTTGTCGTTAGGGTTTTCGACATAAACTGCGATTCTAGTTTCTTCCAGATCTCATCCACCGATTTGAGATGCATAACGTGATACATAACTTCATCTGCAAGGCACAACCGAATTGTCCCGGCCGCCCGTTCCTACAGATCTTGCCAATCATCGTCTTCCATCCCCTTTGGCTTTTCTGCGCGCAGCCCTTTCTGAATTCCTTGCTGCGCCAGTAAATCTTTCACTCTCGTCTGCCATAATCCGAAATTGCCATGACCATCAAATTTCAAGACCTCAAATTTCGATCCTCCCGTCATCTCCGTCGCCCAATCAACCAGGCTCTGGTACCACTTGTTGAGAGTAGATGACAATATGGCATACAAATTAAAAACAAGAAAAGTAAACAACACAAGATTTACGTGGTTTGGCAATGTGCCTACATCCACGGCGGCTGAGGGATCTTTATTATTCTCAATAGTCACAAATACATCAATACACCATGTATTTATACTATAACCCTACAAGGTACTAATTTACTTAAATACCCCGTACCGTACCGCGGGGGCTCTGCCCCTCGCTCCACTCCGCTCACTTCGCTCGGTCGCTCCACTTCCCTTGCTACGTTCGCTCCGTTACGCTCGCAGGCATCAGCCTGCCCCCTTCCTTTGTCAATATATGAGCCATATCAACAGAAACCTCAACGAACTGCCACTGTGCTTTCTCGAACGGACTAAGGGCTGCCCGTGAACGGTTTTTGAGGCCTGACAGGGACTGAAAACGATTGACGGCAGCAGGGGAAGGCGCCGCCGGAGTGCTCGCCGGAAACAATGATGAGCGAAGCTTTGTCGGTGATGCTCGAACGAATTTGCGGGGCTGGATGGTTCGTTGCTGGAGGTTGAATGAGAGCTTCACGGGAGTGCTGAATCGATGGGTCTGCGAAGAGGGGACGCCGTCAATCGAACTGCAGTTCGCCGGTAACAATGGCGGCTGATTTTATTTTTTCTAATTTTTAAATTTTTTTTGAAACGATGCGAAAGAGGAAGATGAGAGAATATGGACTGAATGTTTCAAGATATATGAATACGATGACAGAACGTGCGAAGAGATTTTCCAAGAATATCACAACAAGAATTTTGAACGAAAAGATAAGGGAGGGGAGGACTCGGTCGCGGCTTGAAGGAGAAGTGAGAAAAAAAAATATCTGCTCTTGCACGAAATTACTAGATCTCAATGTTGGGCCTCATAAAACAATTTAATTGGGCCAGGTGCAATGAATAAAAAAAAGAAATTGGGCCCAAGACTTATTTAGATTTGGCTAGAGAAACCTCTAACTCAAAGAAATGGGTCAACATAAAGGCATAGTAATTGGGCTGTAAATAAATTCCAATCGAGTCGGGAATTATATCCACGGAAAATCGAACAATTCGATTGACGACGAATAAATAAAATTGCATTATACGACTTATTATATTAATTAGACGCGAATATCTAATTAAATAATAATAAGTCTAAACCGAGATATGATGAGCAATATACAATATAGACAATCAATCAATTAAAAATAAAAATGACAATCTATTATAATAATAATAATAAGCTATTAAAACAATTATATAATTTGGCAATTAATATAAATTAGACAATTAATACCAAGAATAATAATAATAACAATAAATAATACTCGAA
Organism: Striga hermonthica; assembly: GCA_902706635.1. Classification (NCBI taxonomy): domain Eukaryota; kingdom Viridiplantae; phylum Streptophyta; class Magnoliopsida; order Lamiales; family Orobanchaceae; genus Striga; species Striga hermonthica. The sequence goes on from CACSLK010009714.1 coordinate 3,481,847, forward strand.
AAATCTATAAATAAATGGGGCATTACAGTCTGTCCACCTTAGAAAAATTTCGTCCTCGTAATTCGAAAACTAAAATAACTAGAATACAAGGGAAATATCAACATAAGGTGCTCGATACTCCTCCGAATCTCGGTTTCCCTCTTCCAGTTGCTTCGCCGTCGACTTGACTTCTCCCACTGGACTTTGACGAATACCCCTTCCGGCCTCTCCCTGATGGACAGTTCCAATAGGTCTGGTACCTCCATACAGGTAGGGTTATGCCTATCACGCACCTCGCGCCACAAATCACTCATACCTCGAGGTCACGCACACGCTTTCTCTATCATGAGGCATAGAACGTGTCATGCATCCCCGAAAGCCTCAGTGGTGGAGACAGCCGTCAGGCTAAGTCATCGACTTGGTCGAGGATCATCACGTTTACATGCGTACCATCCCTTGGTAAGGGAATTCCCGCACAATACTCGAAATTCTACATTTGGTACTTCCAGAACACACCGGTTATGTTCGATACCGATGCAAACTTCACTCACTGCTAATACAAGCAGTATCTCGAATTACCAGTCCTTTCTGAGAATGTTATACATACTAGTTCATCTCGACTCCTCTGACTTTGAGTGTCGGCCGCTTCATTAGTTCTCCATACAAGACTTAGGTCATTGCATTACACATGAAAAATTCCCAGAATCGACACGCATTTTACACGCTAAAGACTTGGCAGCTGTGACATGAATGGCTGGCCTGGCATGCAGCAACGCGGCACGCTAAATGCGGCACACTACACACGACACTTCCTACGACTCGAGATGCATCATCGAGCGTGGCACGCCTGTGCGCGGCACCAACATACAGTACACCTGCACCACCTGCATCTAGTAGCTACAATTAATTTCTCATCAACTGTTACATCTTCCCGTGCTGATACGTTCACGAATATCGGAAATTCCCTAGTGTTTTGCGACCCCGGTTCAAACTACAAAATCCAATTATTCCGACTTTACTGTCAGGGTACTTATAATTCATTATGAGTTAATTGGCTAATTACACAATGTTTTCTCACAACTTCTTGGCTACCCTTTTTAGAAGACTTCTTATATTCCAAAACATTTCCAGAATTGAGTCGAAGCTTTCCCCCGATCAGGTATGCAAGGACTTTTACGTACGACCCTCCGATATATCATTCAATTTGATCGCAAAAGAATTATTGATTGTCGCCTATCTCGAGGCCTCATTATACTCACGAGTTGCAACATTATTCGCTCTCTTGGACCATTCGCATCGACTTAAAGATGTCATGAAACAAAACTCTAAATTTACGAGAACAGATAAGGAACAATAGAAAATTAAGACTTTTAACTCCATCCGAAATCTCATTCTATGCAAGAAAAGAAAAGACAAATGAAGTTTCGAAATTACTAAAATTCAAAAACCAAGAGGAGTCTCAAAACAAATTCAAACTTGTCTAACAAGACAAAGGGAATTAAACAAGGTCTGCCAAAAAGCTAAAAGAAATGAAATTCTAACGAAATGAGGAACGAATAAACATCTCATGCCCGCCTTCCTTCGCCGGACCTCGGTTGGGCCTACTGATGATGCTGCTGAGTCTTTTGCTGAGGTGGCGGTGGGGGAAGCTGCTGATGGGGCTGTTGATAGGGCTGTTGCTGCTGGAATGGCTGCTGCCTCCGGGGTTCGGGGCACTCGCTAAGGAAATGTCGGGGGCACATGCAGTTGAAGCAGACTTTTTAAGGGTGACGACACTGCCTTGGATGGCGACGACCACAGTTACGGCATCTCGGATTCTGGTCCTGAGCGGCAGGGCGCTCCTCACGCCGGTCGTTTCCTCCACGTTTCTCCTGACGATGGTCTCGGCGGGGATCAGCCTTTCTCTTGCCCGAACTAGAGCCGGGTGTAACAACTGAGACTGGTTGAATCATCTAGGCCTGCTGGTAGGATGAGGTAGCCGCCTTCTGGACATTCTGGCAAACCTCTTAACTCGGTGGCTCGGCGGACCATCTCGGAGTAAGGCAGAACTCCGTAGTCAGTCAGAGTATAGCAAAGGTCGGGGCGAAGACCATCACGGAAACGAAAGGCCTTCTTCTGACCGGTATCCACAAGCATCGGGGCAAACGCGCACATACGGGTGGAGTCGCGCTCGTAGACATCAACGGGACGGGGTCCCTCATCTGAGCACGGTAAGCCTCTGGGTAATACTTGTCCTTGACTATAGCAACCATCTAGTCCCAAGTCAAGGCATCCCTATCAGCACGAGGACGAAGCCTCCAATAGTCGGTCCACCAAGTCCTAGCATCCCCGATCATCCTGAACTAAGCACAACAGATTTTCACCTCATCAGTGGTGAACAACAGATTTGACATACTCTCTAGCTGATGAAGCCATTCAGCCACAGCTTCGGGGCCCTCAACCCCAGAGAATGTCGGAGGATGCATGCCACAGAAATCGAGCACAGACTGGGTAATGGGATCTCTACCCGACGCGTGCTGATGAGGAGGAGGAGGCGGGGAAGGTGATTGCTGTTGGCTATTGTTGCGGGTATTGGGAGCCATTGTGCTACAATGAATATGGGCCAAAAATTTTAGCGCAATATAAAATTCTAGAGTTCAACACTAGAGTTCATATTTTAAAGGTGGATAAGTCCTAACCCCGATTTCATTTCAACAATCAATAATCAATCAATAAACAATAAACTTAAAATCATTCAGATACTCATACCTGAGCTGGCGCGGCACGACTAGAGCGAGTGGTCATAACACAATGTCAAGCATATATTAACGTAATCAAATTTTCATAACATAGACCAGTCTACAGAAATGCAGACTGGCTCTGATACCAAACTGTAACGCCTCACTTTGATTTAACGAAATTCCATGGCTTTTCAGAAAAATCAATTTAATTTTTTTGCAAACTCATTTCAAACATTTGAGGCGTTATTCATTTATTTCCAACACATTATCACATATGTCAAAATAATTAGTCATAACAATGACATCAAAACCTATTCTAACACCTTATCAAAGATTTCATCCCAAGTTATAACTACCCAAATCGGGATTCAAAAATTTCCAAAATAAAGACATCATAGTGTCACTGGGGCACCTCCCCAAACAATGTTTCAAACATAAATATCCAAGGTTCATAAATAAACTCAAATAGCGGAAGCATTACAATCAATGGTCTAGTCATCTAGACCAATCACCACTCGCCTCGCCTCGCCGCCCGCAACCTGCTTAACCTGCATCCGTGAAGAGCAGGTGGGGGTGAGCACAAAAGGAAATTGTAGTGCTCACCACTATGCACATAAATAACGAGTAATCACAAGATAAAATAGGTATGGTCGCAACATGTATACGAATCAATCAACTATCCCATCTTCTATCCAAAGTCATAAATAGTCTCATGTGCACACCTGTATCAATAGACTACTGTTGATACACATATCGAATGCCTTCGCTCAGGCCTTACAACGATCCCAAAAGTAGGAGTATCCCCCAAAGGCCCGGCTCCGCCATTGGACTTACAACGGGGTTCATAGCGTCGACCGAGCTCCGCCCTGGTCTCATCCGCCGACCGAGCTCCGCCCTGTTCTCATACCGCCGACCGAGCACAGCTCTGGTCTTACTGGCGGAGATGACCCCAATGGGTTCCGTTTTATATCTACGGGGATAACCGTTCGACGGCCGGTACAGCTCACAGCGAAGGCTACATGGTTCACATGCATACATTGATCAGACCATCCAAATAATATAAATCATTTACGGCATAGTAATTTTATAAATAAACCCACCTAGAAATCGCTGTAGAATATTGCACACAAAATCAAGTACGTAGGTTGAGGAATCGACTCTTCAAACACCTACATTTAAGCGAGAAAATTTATCAATAATCTATCTCACTATTTCAATTTAATATAAAACCCATACTCAATAAAAATTAAGACTTGAGGGTTTTAATCGGATTTTTCGTGGACGTGGAACTCTCTCTTTTTTGAAAAAAGGATTCGGGGAAGAAAAATGGAGTATCGGGACTTTAAAATAATTTTTCCAAATTTTTCTCATTTTAAAATAATTTTAAAATTAAAAATCGGTATTAAAAACAGGCTTTCGGAACTCAAAATATCAAAAATGCAGCACTTGGGCAGTGCTGGGAAAAGTTGCAGTGAAGTGGGCCTACAAGTGCCATTAGGCCGCGCATGAAGGCCTGCTTTCAGCTGAAACAGGTGAGATTGCTGCCAGCTATCGGGTCGCGCGCGGGCTGAGATTGCTGCCAGCTATCGGGCCGCGCGCGGGCTGGTAACGGGCCAAGAGGGTTACAGAAATTGGGCTGGGAAAATGGTTAAAAAAAGGATGGCTACCCTCAAGGTGTGGTTTCGAACCCACGACCTCACACGGGAACAAGTGTAGAGCGTCACTGCACCACACGCCAGGTTCGAATTTCAAATGGAGAATTTTATTTAAACCTAAGCCTGCGGATATAGGATGAACATCAGACAACAGAGAACTTCTGTTACAGATTTCTATTACGATAGCGCGACGGGATTGAGCAACTTACGAAAATACCAAAATAAAACCAAGTATCCAGAGTTTTGAAAACTTATAAAAATTGAGTTTTATTTGTCCGAAAAACTAAACGACAACACACGGTTCAAAAACAACCCAACAACACAACGACGACAGTAAAGCTTGAAATCACAAAACGCGAATCCGAAACCAGCTGAATAAACACAGCGGCAACCTGACTCGATTTTGACAATACACGAGAGTTCCAATATGTCCACGTAAATTTCACGAGACACCAAACGAATAAAAGAAACATAAATGATCGGACATTAATACCAACTCAAACAACGAAAATTGATTTAATGATTGCGAATATAATCTAACGAGCAATCACGAGCACAAATATATTGATAAGGTTTGCCGATTACCTTTCTTCGGGAATATACGGGCTCGGCCGGCAAAACGGACGGATCGAACGCAAAAACTTGGAACTTTGAAACCTCGACGAACTGCACTGTGCTTTCTCAAACGGACTGAGGGCTGCCCGTGAACGTTTTTCGGCCTGACAGGGACTGACAACGGTTGACGGCAGCAAGGGAAGGCACCGGCGGAGTGCTCGCCGGAAACAATGATGAGCGTAGCTTTGCCGGTGATGCTCGAACAGATCTGCGGGGCTGACTGGTTCGTTGCTCGAGGTCGAATGAGAGCTTCACGGGACAGCTGAATCGACGGGACTGCGACGAGGGGACGCCGTCAATCGAACTGGAGTTTGCCGGTAACAATGGCGGCTGATTTTATTTTTTTAATTTTTTTTTTAAACGATGCGAAAGAGGGAGATGACAGAATATGGATTGAATGTTTCAAGAAATCCTCTGCCGAGATATATGAATACGATGACAGAACGTGCGAAGAGATTTTCCAAGAATATCGCAACAAGAATTTTGAACGAGAAGATAAGGGAGGGGAGGACTCGGTCTCGGCTTGAAGGAGAAGAGAGAAAAAAAATATCTGCTCTTGCACGAAATTACTTGATCTCAATGTTGGGCCTCATAAAACAATTTAATTGGGCCAGGTAAAATGAATAAAAAAAGAAATTAGGCCCAAGACTTATTTAGATTTGGCTAGAGAAACCTTTAACTCAAAGAAATGGGCCAACATAAAGGCATAGTAATTGAGCTGTGAATAAATTCCAATCGAGCCGGGAATTATATCTGCGGAAAATCGAACAATTCGATTGACGACGAATAAATAGAATTGTATTATACGACTTATTATATTAATTAGACATGAATATCTAATTAAATAATAATAAGTCTAAACGAAGAGATGACGAGCAATAATACAATATAGACAATCAATCAATTAAAAATAAAAATGACAATATATAATAATAATAATAATAATAATAATAATAAT
>CACSLK010009714.1:3522858-3534677 GCA_902706635.1 Striga hermonthica
CATTATTTCGTATAAATGTTCGTCTCGATAACTTTAGTATGCCTGAGAACCCTAGTATAGTGTGTTACACCACCAGTGGCGTCTCGCCTATAGTGCCTTTGATGAATGCGAAAACAGTGAGAGGTCACCTGATCCGTGTGTGAATTTCGGGGGGTGACGCCCTGATCCGTGTGATGTTCGGGGGGGTCCTTTTGGCTCCACTGTCTCCCGGAAAGGATCCCTTAGCCCATGTCGAGTTGGGGTGGGAAGGTTTCCGGTTACACCTTGTCGATGTCTGATCGGAAGGTTGTTGTATGTACATAGGAGGTTTTGCGATAGGGCCGATCAGGGAGTTAGACCTGGATTCTATGCATACTTCGATTATGGTTTTGGATCTTTATGCGAAATATACTATGCGATATTGGTGAGCATAGTGGTTTATCTCACCCCCATTATTTGTTTTGTCCTCTTGTTTTCTATTCCTATCTTTAGGTTGAGCGTTGTTGGCGGCAGTGGCGAGAGACGAGCAAGTGGTGGTCATTGGATCGTCATGTCTTTGCTTCCGCATTTATTGTTTATGTCTTATTATTATTTATGATTTATGTCGCTTCCGCAAAAACATTTTGAACATGTTTACGGGATTATGTTGGAAATTGAACTTGGTTTTGAAAGCCTAGTATAACGTGGTTTGAATATCATGTTGTTGGAAATGCATGTGTAGATGGTCGTACTTGTTTTGATTCGATATTTTGTTGATAGTTAAGTAGCGCTCGTTTAAGTCAAAAATTTTAATTTGGAATTTTACGAAAAATTTACTATGATTTTTATAAATAAATTCGGTAAACTCTATAAAATAAAACATGGCGTTACAGTATGGTATCAGAGCTAGTCTGCGTTTCTGTAGACTATCTCTAGTGTTATTGTGTTTAATGACCATTTGACCACTCGCTTTCATCTCGCCGCGCCAACTCAAGGTATGAGTTTGTTGTTTTTTTTATCTTATTTGGGGCTTAGGATTATCCACCTTGTTATGTTTCGAATTCTAGTTTTATTGGGTGAACTCTAATCGCAACTAGGACTAGTTATAACTCTAGAAATTTCTCTCTACAAGTTGCGAGATAGCACCTTGTGCGAGCTATCTCGTTAATAGTTGAGATTTGTGTATATGCACCATAGCTTTTCTGTTGACCAACGTCAATATGCCTTATTGAGATTACACAATCAAGAAGTTCTGAATGTGCGAGATCACTCGAACGTCTGAGGTAGCTGACAAGTAGATCAGAAGAGCAGTGGTGGAATCCAATCATTGGAGTGCGATGATTGTGATTTAAAGCTTCAAACGAGTTGTCAACCGATGCCAAAGAGCTCTGTTGATCGATGGAGTGTTGCTAATACGACTCTCGAGAATGGCAAGATCTCGAGGAAAGCAATGGCTACTATTACTGCGTGGGTTACGAGCGTTGACCGTGAAGGCTGATAGTTGATGGGATGACCCCATAAACTCAAGTGGATCCAGCGTGCTAATTACACCGAGTCCTAACTCGACCAATCTGTTATCGTTCGCTATACCGACTACTGGAGTGGAGACCATAAGAGGATCTTGCCGTTTCATTTCAAGTACGAATGAAGGAGAATCATCACCGGGGAATGCTTCCTTGGAGTTGTCATGATTTCATATAGTGGATAACTGATCTAGAAATCGAGATCGTGTATTGTCTAGTAATCGTTTCATTTCTATGTGTTATCTTTTAATCGGTTGTGCAATTTTTGTGTTTTATGTGTGTAGCTAACTTTGTTTAGAAGCTTTGTATACAAATAAGGGTAAGCAGTCTGTTTTCTGCTAGACCTTATTTGTTGCAAGGTTGGTGTTGTTGTTTGCGATAACTCCAAGTACGTGTAATCGGAAATGCGAACGTCATCGCAATTCTCTATGGTACAAACCTGGAGGCCAATGTCGTCGCAATTCTCTATTGTCGTGATCGACTCGTATGTGGCACCGGAGATAGTTTTCTCTTAACTGGAGTCGTTGTTGAGTGCGAAGAAGGTGTTGTACCTCATAAGATTATGAAGGATCTTTTAAGGAGGGTAGTGGAGCCTGGAGTAAGAGCATCGTGAAGCATATAGCCCCTTATTTTCTTAAACTTGTATTTCGTTGTAAACATTGACAAGTTTCTGTTCTTTTACTTCTTTTTGGCCTTCGAGAGAAATCTTTCACTTTATTGGACTTGTGCAAAGCCTTTGAAAACCCTTGTCCTTGTTTTCTTGTTCGCTTGGAGGTTCAAGATCAAGTTTTGCGATCTGATGTATCAATTAAGACAGGTGTTTCCGGCTTTCTACTTGTCTTATATCATCCTTTCAATTGTGTTTGGATATTCCATTCATCCGAACCAAATTTATTTAATCATCATCAAGATCAAGTGGGACCATTTATGAGTCACACCAACCATTCGGGAGTACCAAGGAGCAGTCCAGAGAATCAACAAAGAAGGCCACTAGACGAATGAGGTGAGTTACAACCAACCTGAATGCCGGAGGAGCCGATATGTTTCATGGCAAAGAATGCTGCACATCAACAACCATAAAACTTATCGATGGACAAGGAAAGATGATCAACTACTATCACAAGGTGAAGACATGTTCAAATCAACTGAAAACAACTGCAAAATCCTTGGAGACAGAACCGAGACACGATGTACCATCAACAGAAGATCGAGGAGTTGACGTATCAAAACGTACTTTGGAACCCGATGAGAATATCTGTAGTCGGATAGTGATTCTTTCGCGCTATGTAACGCAATGACGACTACGACGGAATGTTTGGTGGTAATTCTGCAGCAACGTCAGATTCTATCTCTAACAACGTCAAGATGTAGCGGAAATACTCGAAGACGGGATCGAGGTCCTTTCGATGAAAGAAGACTTTCGCCTAGACCTTGAGATGTAAATGCTGGGCCGTACAGATGAGTAGAGCTCGTTCAGGACTGCTAGAACGATTAGCTACCGATGGAAGAGCTGACGTGATGGCCGACGCTATTAGTAGGAAGAGTCGAAGTGAGCTAGCTAGTTGGTGTCCCGGAAAGACCCGCAGACCTAGTACCATTCTCGACTAGAGAGCCGCATTAGATTTTCTTTGAGGATTTCTGCCTATTTCTAGCGTTGGGTCTTTTTGCGTGTTAGAGTGTGTTATTCGAATAAGGCAGTGGACTTGGAACTTGGTACTATGCCCTGTTATTCTTGAGACCTTGAAACTTTTGAATTTGAGTAAAACCAAAAGCTTGTTTGGAATGAACCCCATTCGCACACATTTTGTGGAAAAACTCTTCTCTTGCTATTACCTTAGCCTATGTGAAATCCAAAAAATTTTAGTATTGAGAAAAACCATGGATTAAATTTTCTTGTCGAAACCTTGAACCGATCGCCGACCTTGTGGAGCCACGCGAAGTGGTGGTTGAGCAGGCACACTCATGATGAGAGACATTAGGCACTGCAGGGCCGACTGTTGACTCGCACGAAGGCTGCAGCCATCATCACCGAACGCAGGAACTCCCCAGGCTTGTGTGTACGACCAAACTTTGACCTTGCGACTGGTCTCTGAACAGGTGCACGTGAGCATCCTGGCGCCCCGCATATGCAGCGCCTGCGAGCGTGTCGCCTCTCGGAGGACAGTGCATTAAAAATTCAAATGTCCATTTTTGTTTTGGACGGTTTGACCACCGAGAGTGCCAAGTTCCACCGTACCGCATTTGCATCCTTGATCGATAGTGTTGATAAGGAAGCATAGTCGATAAGTTTCCTATGCCTATGCGAGGATTCCTCGAGATGGCGAGATAGGGGACTTGTGTTGCCAGTAAACGGAGCCATGATGGGCTACGTTGGTGTTGTAGAATCGTGTGTCGTAAGTATGAGTATAGTGGGGTTATACTGTGTGCATGGTTGCACATTTACCGTGACTAACGCTTCGGCAATAAGTCACGGGTGTGTCGAGATTGTGGGTAAGTTTTCGGCGTGACCCGGGCACCATGCTGAAACTCAACTTCACGTATCGACCACGATTGTTTGACCGATGATCTCACGGTCGAGGCACTATGAGACCTGTTGAGGTCGTGTGTGCATGTTGTGTGATGCATTTTGTGATTTCTCACCTTGGGTGAGCCGCTTTGTGTTTTGTGTATCGAACGGGTATCCGGATGGTACCATTCAAGTTTTCCCATTTGTATGACTAGTAGGGTGATATACCTTAGTTTGGGGTAATGAGGATCCACTGTCGTGTGCGGTTAGTCCTTTGAGATCCTTCCTCAAGTCGGTGACTTAGATTATCGGCTAGCTGTACCACCAGATTTATCAGGGGTGCATGTTGTGTTCATGTCTCGATGTTGCGTAGAGATGTGCATGACCCGGACTAAGTGGTGGACTTCGGCGAACTGCGGGTCGAACGAGACCTTACCTCTGAGAAGGTACCGGTGGCCATTTTGGACTAGGATGTCTATTAGCTGAGAAATCGGGCAGTGAGCCATGAGAAGGTGCTGTGGGGCTGACATGACAAGTCTGAGATGGCTTGAGGGATGGATGTCGAGAATAGGGGGAGATTCCCTAACTTATCGTTTTGGAGGTCTGTTTATTCTGTTAGTTCGTTAGTTTCTTTTGTCTTCGAATTCTGAGGTCGGAATCCTTTTAAAGTGGGTAGATTGTAGCGCCCCATTTATTTCAGATTATTTTGAGATTATTATTTATTTATTAATTATTTCGGCTCGATTAGTTAATTTCTATGTGATTATATGCTCATATGTGCTTAAGCGAATATATTTTCCTATCGGGCCGAGTAATAAAATTAATTTTCGAATCGAGTACCGAACCGAGTAGGACTTTTAAATTTTAATTTATGCACTAAGGACCGGGCCCATAACCATGCACACGTCCTCGGCCCGTGCACCCGCTCCCCCAAGCCGCGCGCCCCGCACTCGAGAGACGCCCCAGCCCGCGCCCGCATGCGGAGAAACCACCCGACCCGTCACTCCTTTTCTCTTTTGTGCATGCATGTGCATGGCATTTTAATTTTGAAAGATGTAACACTTCCTTACTTACAAATCAGATTTTAATTCCATTTTAATTCTTCATTATGGGCATGATCAAGTCTTGAGGAAGTTACAACTTATGGCTTTAAATGAGAGAAGACCACCCTCTCTTTCTCTCCCTCACTCCACACACATTTTCTCCATCTTCTCTCCCTCTCCTATCTTGCAAAAATTTAGAATTTTCTCCCTCCCTCTTACTTCATATTTCGCTGGAAATAATCACCGGAGCACGGCCTCGCATTGCCCGTGCGGCCTCCACCGGCACCACCGCCCGCGCGCACCGCACGCCCCGTGCACATACGCGATGCCAACGAGCTGCTCCCCGCGACCATCGCACATTCAAGCTCCCTCCATTCAATGTCCAACGTTCCTTTCACAAGCCACCCGGAGTCATCATCACTTGATGTGCGAGCCACCTTCAACGCCGAACACGCAGACGATTTCCCCGGCCGTTAGACCAATCGAGCCACGATCGCGCCTCGTTTCGTCATCCCATTTTGGTGTTTGGTATATTATGCTAAACTTCAATATTTCTTTGTGTTTGTATGTTAAATTGTTGATTATTATATATTTATTGAATTATTTGATTTTATAGTATTATATGATAATTATTAAATTGTGTTGTATTAGATCTATAAGGTTTAGTAGTGAACCTTTAAGGTCTGATCGAATCTCGTGGCTAACTCTTGGATTATTGAACATCTTGGTGTCCTGAGCACAATAGTCTTGACCTTGTGCAATTTAGACTTGTATTTTTCGAGATATGAATTTTTGAAGTCGGTGTCATTTCTGAAAATGGTTAAATACATGCTAAATTGTGTAGTGATCCAAAAAATCTTAATTTTTTGTATGTTACTCCTGTGATGTATCTTGACTTCGTGTATAAATTTCATAATTTTTAGAGTTGAATTAACAGGGTAAATAATTATATGTTCATTTCGGCAGAATATTTAATAAATCATATAAAATAGAGTTTTCATTATAAATGAATCAAACTTGGTTATTGATCCTATTTTATGTGATATTTGATCCAGTAAAATTATCAGATTATTTCATATTCAATAAGTTCTGTTTTTGTGAAAATCGGGGTTTTGGCCGAAAGTTGTTTTAATTTTCAAAAATTACATGTTGATATTTTAAGCCTGGAATTTTTATATGTTGTTTTGATCATGATGTCGTATTGATAATAAAAAATTGATTTCTTGAAACATTGATATGATCAGAGGTTAAATTCGTGTCCATAAATACGGATTATTTTCATTAAGTTGTTATAAATGGCACACTTATGTTTTGAAACTGAAAATTTGTGAATTTTCTTAGTTCAGCATGTAATATCATGTGTTCAATTTTTGGTTTATAAATTTTCTAGAATGACTAGTCATTTGATAAAGTGTTCTACTTCTTCTAATTTCTCAAAAATTCGTTCATATTATCCAAGTGTGAATTTTTGTGTAATTTGCTTATAAGATGTTACATTGTTACTGAATGTTATGTGCTTAAGTTTTTGAGTCAAACTCTCGGTTGGATTTTAAGATAACCGAGAGATGGACTAAGTAGTGCCGGCAGCGCCCTGCACCGCGCAAGCCAAGTCCGTAATCCGACCTTCGGACTTTTTCTTGAGCCTTTTGACCTTAGTTGACCTTTGACTGTTTATTTGACTTGGTCAACTACTATTTGACTATTTTTTGTTTTTCCATACTTGGTCCCGAGTCGAGTCAGTGTTCCATAACTCCACGAGATTTTCCACGAGCCACTTAGTTGAAAGGTTTCAACTAAGTCTATATGTTCGTTGGATTATTAGTAATCGGGAGGCTATCTTGCTTTCGTGTAGGTGCTTTGAGGTGTTGACCTCTCCACTTACCGAGCCTAGCCTTTTGTGTTATTGCTATATCCAGGTGGGTACAGTTTGTGTATCTGTAATTATCGCATTTCGTTATTTCGTATAAATGTTTGTCTCGATAACTTTAGTATGCCTGAGAACCCTAGTCTAGTGTGTTACACCGTCAGTGGCGTCTCGCCTATAGTGCCTTTGATGAATGCGAAAACAGTGAGAGGTCACCTGATCCGTGTGTGAATTTCGGGGGGTGACGCCCTAATCCGTGTGATGTTCGGGGGGGTCCTTTTGGCTCCACTGTCTCCCGAAAAGGATCCCTTAGCCCATGTCGAGCTGGGGTGGGAAGGTTTCCGGTTACACCTTGTCGATGTCTGATCGGAAGGTTGTTGTATGTACATAGGAGGCTTTGCGATAGGGCCGATCAGGGAGTTAGACCTGGATTCTATGCATACTTCGATTATGGTTTTGGATCTTTATGCGAAATACACTATGCGATCTTGGTGAGCATAGTGGTTTTTCTCACCCCCATTATTTGTTTTGTCCTCTTGTTTTCTCTTCCTATCTTTAGGTTGAGCGTTGTTGGCGGCGGTGGCGAGAGACGAGCAAGTGGTGGTCATTAGATCGTCATGTCTTTGCTTCCGCATTTATTGTTTATGTCTTATTATTATTTATGATTTATGTCGCTTCCGCAAAAACATTTTGAACATGTTTACGGGATTATGTTGGAAATTGAACTTGGTTTTGAAAGCCTAGTATAATGTGGTTTGAATATCATGTTGTTGGAAATGCATATGTAGATGGTCGTACTTGTTTTGATTCGATATTTTGTTGATAGTTAAGTAGCGCTCGTTTAAGTCAAAAATTTTAATTTGGAATTTTGCGAAAAATTTACTATGATTTTTATAAATAAATTCGGTAAACTCTTTAAAATAAAACGTGGCGTTACAGTATGGTATCAGAGATAGTCTGCGTTTCTGTAGACTATCTCTAGTGTTATTGTGTTTAATGACCATTTGACCACTCGCTTTCGTCTTCCCGCGCCAACTCATGGTATGAGTTTGTTGTTTTTTTTTATCTTATTTGGGGCTTAGGATTATCCACCTTGTTATGTTTCGAATTCTAGTTTTATTGGGTGAACTCTAGTCACAATTAGGACTAGTTATAACTCTAGAAATTTCTCTCTACAAGTTGCGAGATAGCACCTTGTGCGAGCTATCTCGTTAATAGTTGAGATTTGTGTATATGCATCATAGCTTTTCTGGTTACCAACGTCAATATGCCTTATTGAGATTAGACAATCAAGAAGTTCTGAATGTGCGAGATCACTCGAACGTCTGAGGTAGCTGACAAGTAGATCGGAAGAGCAGTGGTGGAATCCAATCATTGAAGTGCGATGATTGTGATTTAAAGCTTCAAACGAGTTGTCAACCGATGCCAAAGAGCTCTGTTGATCGATGGAGTGTTGCTAATACGACTCTCGAGGATGGCAAGATCTCGAGGAAAGCAATGGCTACTATTACTGCGTGGGTTACGAGCTTTGGCCGTGAAGGCCGATAGTTGATGGGATGACCCCATAAACTCAAGTGGATCCAGCGTGCAGATTACACTGAGTCCTAACTCGACCAATCTGTTATCGTTCGCTGTACCGACTACTGGAGTGGAGACCATAAGAGGATCTTGCCGTTTCATTTCAAGTACGAATGAAGGAGAATCATCACCGGGGAATGCTTCCTTGGAGTTGTCGTGATTGCACATAGTGGATAACTGATCTAGAAATCGAGATCGTGTATTGTCTAGTAATCGTTTCATTTCTATGTGTTATCTTTTAATCTGTTGTGCAATTTTTGTGTTTTATGCGTGTAGCTAACTTTGTTTAGAAGCTTTGTATACAAATAAGGGTAAGCAGTCTGTTTTCTGCTAGTCCTTATTTGTTGCAAGGTTGGTGTTGTTGTTTGCGATAACTCCAAGTACGTGTAATCGGAAATGCGAACGTCATCGCAATTCTCTATGGTACCGTAACCTGGAGGCCAATGTCGTCGCAATTCTCTATGGTCGTGATCGACTCGTATGTGGCACCGGAGATAGTTTTCTCTTAACTGGAGTCATTGTTGAGTGCGAAGAAGGTGTTCTACCTCATAAGATTATGAAGGATCTTTTAAGGAGGGTAGTGGAGCCTGGAGTAAGAGCATCGTGAAGCATATAGCCCCTTATATTCTTAAACTTGCATTTCGTTGTAAACATTGACAAGTTTCTGTTCTTTTACTTCTTTTTGGCCTTCGAGAGAAATCTTTCACTTTATTGGACTTGTGCAAAGCCTTTGAAAACCCTTGTCCTTGTTTTCTTGTTGTTCGCTTGGAGGTTCAAGATCAAGTTTTGCGATCTGATGTATCAATTAAGACAGGTGTTTCCGGCTTTCTACTTGTCTTATATCATCCTTTCAATTGTGTTTGGATATTCCATTCATCCGAACCAAATTTATTTAATCATCATCTAGATCAAGTGGGACCATTTATGAGTCACACCAATCATTCGGGAGTACCAAGGACAATCCAGAGAATCAACAAAGAAGGCCACTAGACGAATGAGGTAAGTTACAACCAACCTGAATGTCGGAGGAGCCGATATGTTTCATGGCAAAGAATGCTGCACATCAACAACCATAAACCTAACCGATGGACAAGGAAGGATGATCAACTACTATCATAAGGTGAAGACATGTTCAAATCAACTGAAAACAACTGCAAAATCCTTGGAGACAGAACCGAGACACGATGTACCATCAACAGAAGATCGAGGAGTTGACGTATCAAAATGTACTTTGAACCCGATGAGAATATCTGCAGTCGGATAGTGATTCTTTCGCGCTATGTAACGCAATGACGACTACGACGGAATGTTTGGTGGTAATTCTGCAGCAACGTCATATTCTATCTCTAACAACGTCAAGATGTAGCAGAAATACTCGAAGACGGGATCGAGGTCCTTTCGATGAAAGAAGACTTTCGCCTAGACCTTGAGATGTAAATATTGGGCCGTACAGATGAGTAGAGCTCGTTCAGGACTGCTATAACGATTAGCTACCGGTGGAAGAGCTGACGTGATGGCCGACGCTATTAGTCGAAAGAGCCGAAGTGAGCTAGCTAGTTGGTGTCTCGGAAAGACCCACAGACCTAGTACCATTCTTGACTAGAGAGCCGCATTAGATTTTCTTTGAGGATTTCTGCCTATTTCTAGCGTTGGGTCTTTTTGCGTGTTAGAGTGTGTTGTTCGAATAAGGCAGTGGACTTGGAACTTGGTATTATGCCCTGTTATTCTTGAGACCTTGAAACTTTTGAATTTGAGTAAAACCAAAAGCTTGTTTGGAATGAACCCCATTCACACACATTTTGTGGAAAAACTCTTCTCTTGCTATTACCTTAGCCTATGTGAAATCCAGAAAATTTTAGTATTGAGAAAAACCATGGATTAAATTTTCTTGTCGAAACCTTGAACCGATCGCCGACCTTGTGGAGCCACGCGAAGTGGTGGTTGAGCAGGCACGCTCATGATGAGAGACGTTAGGCACTGCAGGGCCGACCGTTGACTCGCACGAAGGCTGCAGCCATCATCACCGAACGCAGGAACTCCCCAGGCCTGTGTGTACGACCAAACTTTGACCTTGCGACTGGTCCCTAAACAGGTGCACGTGAGCATATTGGCGCCCTGCATATGCAGCGCCTGCGAGCGTGTCGCCTCTCGGAGGACAGTGCATTAAAAATTCAAATGTCCATTTTTCTTTTGGACGGTTTGACCACCGAGAGTGCCAAGTTCCACCGTACCGCGTTTGCATCCTTGATCGATAGTGTTGATAAGGAAGCATAGTCGATAAGTTTCCTATGCCTATGTGAGGATTCCTCGAGATGGCGAGATAGGGGACTTGTGTTTCCAGTAAACGGATGGGCTACGTTGGTGTCGTAGAATCGTGTGTCGTAAGTATGAGTATAACGGGGCTATACTGTGTGCATGGTTGCACATTTACCGTGACTAACGCTTCGGCAATAAGTCACGGGTGTGTCGAGATTGTGGGTAAGTTTTCGGTGTAACCCGGGCACCATGCTGAAACTCAACTTCACGTATCGACCACGATTGTTTGACCGATGATCTCACGGTCGAGGCACTATGAGACCTGTTGAGGTCGTGTGTGCATGTTGTGTGATGCATTTTGTGATTTCTCACCTTGGGTGAGCCGCTTTGTGTTTTGTGTATCGAACGGGTATCCGGATGGTACCATTCAAGTTTTCCCATTTGTATGACTAGTAGGGTGATATACCTTAGTTTGGGGTAATGAGGATCCACTGTCGTGTGCGGTTAGTCCTTTGAGATCCTTCCTCAAGTCGGTGACTTAGATTATCGGCTAGCTGTACCACCAGATTTATCAGGGGTGCATGTTGTGTTCATGTCTCGATGTTGCGTAGAGATGTGCATGACCCGGACTAAGTGGTGGACTTCGGCGAACTGCGGGTCGAACGAGACCTTACCTCTGAGAAGGTACCGGTGGCCATTTTGGACTAGTATGTCTATCAGCTGAGAAATCGGGCAATTAGCCATGGGAAGGTGTTGTGGGGCTGACATGACAAGTCTGAGACGACTTGAGGGATGGATGTCGAGAATAGGGGGAGATTCCCTAACTTATCGTTTTGGAGGTCTGTTTATTCTGTTAGTTCGTTAGTTTCTTTTGTCTTCGAATTCCGAGGTCGGAATTCTTTTTAAAGTGGGTAGATTGTAGCGCCCCATTTATTTCAGATTATTTTGAGATATTATTTATTTATTAATTATTTCGGCTCGATTAGTTAATTTCTATGTGATTATATGCTCATATGTGCTTAAGCGAATATATTTTCCTATTGGGCCGAGTAATAAAATTAATTTTCGAATTGAGTACCGAACCGAGTAGG
>CACSLK010009714.1:3541941-3554213 GCA_902706635.1 Striga hermonthica
AGCGTACCTATCACATATTCATGTAAGAAAATGAGTGAGGCATATATGATAATCTATGTTTTGAGAGTTTGTCATTTCAAGGCCAATTTAATATTTGAGGCATATGATCATACGTTCATTGGAATTCGACTTAATTGAATTGGGCAATTTGAGACTCTTCTTATTTGAAACCGTATCATTGCTCGTGTCTTGTTTTCTTTTCTTTTTTGTTTGGGACGAACAAAGGTTTAAGTGTGGGGGAGTTGTTTGTCCCATTTTTGTTGCATTTTCGTGCTTGTTTTGCTTTTCTTTTTCTCCCGTTTTAGGTTGTTTCTTTCGTTTTTAGTCCGTTTCGTGTTTTATTATGGGTTTTCGTACATTTTGAGTATTTAGGTGTTTTTCGTTTGTTTTTCTGGTCTTTTTTGTGTTTTGTCGTTTTTGGTGTGTAGTTCGGGAGCTTCGAGCGAATTTTCTCTACAGTAAAAATTGGTTTCAAGAGCATAATTGAATAGAGGGGTTCGTTGGCGACACGTAGAAAAAAACGACACTCAATTCCGCATTCGAACGAGTTCAAACGAGCTCAAAACGCGAAGTGGTGCAGCCCAGGCCTTAGCGGCGCTAACCCCTGCGCGACCAGATTTTATAAATCTCGGTTTTTGCTCGATTTTTCGAGGGCCTTTCATTGGGACTCGTTCCCAGCACCCAAAAAAACACCTCAAAACTCATCTCTATCAGTGTTTCACAATTAAACACTTGAATCTTCATCATGGATTGATCTTGGACAGTGACATTCCAAAGTTTGTTTTCTAGTTTTTGGGTTTGTTTGTACTTTGGATTTGACCTTGACTTCTATATTAATCGTAAGCATTAATTGTCGTATAATCTATGAGATTGATGATATGTGTTGATATGGTGCTTCGTGTTGAATTCATTATGCGTAGCTAAATTCCATTACTAGGGATATGGGATGATTGTTCTTGTTTAACGTGTATTTGTCGGGCTTGATTTATTCATTTTTGTGTGAGTTGATTTAATTCAGAATTGCTGAATTCTTGTTCGATTGATTGATATAATCGAAGAGTGACACTTCGATCTTGCAATTGTTGACAATTGAATGTTCATTTGTCGAATTAGGGCTTTTATGATTCTAAATGATTAGTTGATTAAACACCTTCTAATTGAATAAGCGACTTTTAGAACCGAAAGGGGAGAAGTTGTAGAACCTAGGCTCGCATGAGGTAAATGATTTAGTAATTGAATAATCTATATTTTTTGGATTGAAATACGTGCTTGTTGATGACTCGTCCCTTGTTACGAAAAGTTATTGGGATTGGGATAATTGGCTTGTGTTGTATGCTTGAGTTTGTCCGTCTACGTTCAATCCCTTGTTACGAAGAGTTATTCGGAGCGAACTGCTAAATGATTAAGCGAGAACGTCAATCTAGAATTGAACGATCAATGTCCCAATTTTGTTATAGAACTTGAATTAATTATCCCCGACTCCCTAGCTTCTCCATGTTTGTTTCGTTCACATTTTTAGGTAGGTTTTGTTTTTTATTATTTCTTAGCTGATAATTTCTCAAACCCGCTATTTGATCAGAATGTTTAGGATTTTATTTCTTTTGTGTGTGATCGATACCATTTCTAAATTCTGAACTGCATTCCTCATGAGATCGACCCGGAGAACGAATCTTTCGATTCAGTACTTGGTAAAAATAAAAATTTGTATACAAAAGTGCCTTCGACACAAGGTACAAAAGTACCATTCAGTACTGCTCCAGAAAAACATCAAGATATTCGTAAACAATCGAGACCCTCTTCGGAGTCCTCTTGGTATCATCTTTCACCATACACACAAGGTAACCTTGGCAGCTACCAATTGGTGGGACTCCAGAAAAAGCCATCTTCTCCCTCTCCTCCAAAGAAAGCAGAACCCTCGCCGTCTTCCCTCAGATTTGTCGCTGTTAGCCTTCCACAGCTGCCATCAAGCTTCACCGGCGGTCACCGGCCATAGCCGCAGGATCCCACCCCTTATTTTCCGCTCCACCTTCCTTTTTCCTTTGTTTTGGGCCTCACCTGTAGCGGTCGGGTTTCATCTTTTCGGCGCCGTTTCGTGAATTCAGGTAGGTGGTCTCTCTGTCATGCGGTGGTGGAGCCGATGTGCGGTTTTAGGGGTGGGGCACGACTCGATTACTTGGTGACCTTGGTTTGCTGGGCGATTGAGGCGGCGCCACTATTCAAGATCTTCACTCTAGGCTCGGTCTTTGGGTCGAGGGGGGCTGAAGCTTCAATTTCTTCATCCAGTGGTGTTGGTAGAGGTGCTGCATCAGAGGTTTGTGGTCTTGGGAGGTGTCCGGGCGTTTTGTGGTCGGGGCTGGGTCGCACTTTATTGTCTGTTTCGGGGCAATTCGGTGTTGCGGTCATTGTGCGGGTTGGCCTGCTGTGGATCCAAGGCTGGGATTTCGACACCGCTAGGAAACCAAGTGGTTTTGGCAGTTTCGGGGTTGGAGTTTCTGGCTGAGGGATTCATGGTCGTCTTGGTTCTGCTGGTTCGGTTTGGTGTTGCTGCTCTGGAAGGGCTCGTTTCTTCTGTAGTTTTTTGTTTGTTAGTAGTTTTGTGATTTGTTGTTTTTTTTCTCTGTGTTTTTGGTCTGGGTCGTTGGCCTCAGTGAGCCCGGGTGTCAACTTTATTATCCTGTTGGGATCCGACACCCGGGTATTACCCTCCTGGGGTTTTTTTCTAGTTGTTGTTTAGTGTAGTTGGGTTTTATTTATTCTAGCTTTGCTAGTCAGGATTCTAGGCGATCTTCTGACCTGTCCTCCCTCTTTTTAGCCGTTGGCTGCTTGTATTCGCACATTTGTGCACTTTTGATTAAAAAAAAACCATGGCAGCTACGCTTCGACAAACTCTTCATGGCTCAGAGAGAAGAGATGACTCGAAGCACGATCCTCGATTTCACACTAAAGAATAAAACAAACAGATCATCATCGGAAAAGAGAGTAACTTCTTGATCCTGGCACCGGATGTTGGCTCGATAACGAGTGAGCTAGTCCATGCCCAGAATCACGTTGAAGCTGCGCATATCAGTTACATAAGTATCGGCCTCCAAGTCTCGCACACCAATGTTGACTCACAAACCACGGATCAAGGAATCAAAAAACAATTGTTTTTCCCGAGGCTAAGATAACCTCGAGATGATCAAATTTACTCACCATACTAATTAATAGAGCCTCCAAGCAACGAGAAGATATAAAAGAATGGGTGGCTCCGTTGTCACACAAAGCAAATACGGGCATATTGGATATTGAAAGCATTCCGGACATGGTACCTGAGTTGTTGGCGGCCTCCTCACGAGCAAGGGAATAAACACGGGCCAAGCCCCTGGCTCGCTTCTAGAATGGTGGTGGCTGCTAGGCATTCTGCTCCGTGGGCGGCGGCGGTGAAAGCTGTTGCTGATAAGGGTAAGGCGGCTGTTGCTGCCTCTTAAGCTAGGGGAAAACTTTGACTTAATGACCGGGGTGGTGGCAGTTGAAGCAAGTGCGGTGCTGCTTAGCATAGTCCACTATGGTATTTGCTGCAGTTGTTGTAGGGTCGATTGCCAGAGGGGCGGTTGTTGCGTCTGTTTGAACCTCCACGTTTTCCCTTCCGGTTATCCCAGTGGGAATCAACCTTTCTCTTGCCCGAACTAGAGTCGGTCGGAACAGAGGTAACATGATGAGCTTGCTGAGCAGAAGGAGTGGGGGTATAGAGAGTCTGGCAGCTCTCAAGCTGGATAGCACGGGTCACGGTTTCGCCATAAGAAAGATTCTTCTGGCTGGTAAGGTGCATGTAGAGGGTGGGGTGCAGTCCGTCATGGAACTTGGTGGCTTTCTTCAGCTCATTATCCACCAAGTGAGAAGCAAAGACACTCATGCGGGTGAAACTCTGCTTGTACTCTTCAATAGATCTGGTCCCCTGACGGGGATCCCAGAATTCGTGTACCATTCTCATACGGTAGCTCTAAGGGTAATACTACTCAAGTACCACATCCTTCATCCTATCCCAGGTCAGGTTGGCTAGTTCGTCCGGCCTCAGCGTCCAATATTTGGACCACCAAGCTCTAACAGCCACAAACAACCTTCTGAGCATCAGCACACTGAAGGAGATCGAAGATCCGCTCGAGTTTGCGATTCTATTCTGCCACGGCCGTAGGCCCTTCAACACCAGTGAAAGCCGATGGGCTCAGCCATTGAAATTGGAGAACCACATTGAGGTGATCATCAACCTGGTTAGGAACCGACTGATAGGGTGGAGATGGAGGCGGGGGAGGCTATTGTTGTTGCTAGAGATGTTAAACGGTCCTTGGCCCGACGGGCCAGCCCGTTTAGCCCGAAAAAATAGGGTTAGGGCCTTTTTTTAGTAGCCCGTTTAAATTAGGGCTTTTTAGGCCCGGACCATTTAAACCGAAGTCCGATAGGGCTAGCCTGAAGCCCGCTAGGGCTCCGTTTAATTTGTATATTACAACTTCACTATTCTACTTTATATGTAACTATGAGCTGTAGCGGGTTATTATGATTTTGAAAGATAATTAATTACTATTTTGTTATTCTACTTCACACCAAATTATTTAAGTCAATTAGAACGGCTAATGAAAAATACATGAGACAAAGACCTAACAGATAAAACATATTGATAGAATATAAATTCAACAGTAAGATACAATATCGTGAAAATTTCCAAAGCGTACAAAAATAAGTAGTAGAATGGTAATTATAGGTAATAGTTCGAACATTTTTTTTTCTTTTGGTAAAAACATGTCACTTAAGAGTTTGTAATGAGTGTTCATACATGAAATGTAGTTGTATATGTATAGAGCGGTAAATACTAAATAGCCGTTGAAAACAATCATGAATTAGCCGTTGTAATTTTTATTTATATGTTTATTTATATATTATTATTTTTATAGCCCGTTTAGCCCGAAGCCCGCTAGGGTTAGGGTTAGGTCCTTTTATTGGTAGCCCATTTAAATTCGGGCTTTTTAGGACCGGACCGTTTAGCCCGAAGCCCGTTAGGGCTAACCCGAAACCGCCAGGGCTAGCCCGTTTAACATCTCTAGCTGTTGCTGGCTGTTGCAGGTTTGACGTGCCACTGTTCTACATTGAATAGGCTGAAAAGATTTAGCACAAGGTATAAAGTTCTATGGTACAACATTAAACACCAGAGTTCACATTTAACCCAAGGAGGATAGATTTCCTAAGCCCCAAAATTGCATTTAACAGCAAGCCACAGTAATTTCATTACTACTCATGCAAAACATATACACATATCACATTATAAGTAATCTCATTATTACTTATATAAAAATACCTTTGAGCAGTGCGGCATGACAAAGACGAGTGGTCACACACAAGGTCACAAAACACGTAATGACATAATCACATAGAGCAGTCTACAGCAATGTAGACCTCGCTCTGATACCACAACTGTAACGCCCCACTTTGATTTTAAAGAAATTCCGGACTTTCCAAAAATCAATAAAACATTTTCGAAATCAATTTAGAAATAATTGGCATTACTCAACATTTACATAGATCAAGTCATGTCTGATCTCACGGGGATTCATTACCCGGTTTTTCACATGGTTTTCATTAACCGATAATAAAACATTTCACATGATATTCAGCAATCACCATAGCATGTATAATCGATCATGATATTCAAGTAGCACATAAACGAGAATATCCAACACATGTTTCCAAAAAGAAACGAATCCAACATAGGTTTTTCAAAAATAATCCAAAACCCAACATTTTCAAATCACAAGTTTGGAAACTAGTTCAACATGTCTAAGAAACCCAAATATAAGGTTCATAAAGGCCCACATGATTATTAAATCGAAAGCGGAAGCTAAAAGCATAAACACATGACTGACCCGCAACCTGTTAACCTGGTGAAGAAAAGTGGGGATGAGCACAAATGGAACCCGTGGTGCTCACCACTATGCATGTAAATAACAATATATATAATGTAAAGAAGGTATGGTCGCAGCATGAACATAAATCAATCAATTTGTGACATCTCCAAATAACACACCAATCACATTACTCATGTGTACACACCTATCAGTGGACTACTGATGGTCTATTCGAAAGCACGCCATGTGTCTTAGTTCGTCACCCATACAGTAGGAGTACATGTCGAAAGCACGTCACGTGACTTAGTTCGACACGCATATCAAAGCACACCATGTGACTTAGTCCGATATGGCCCGCACGGGACTTAGGGAGACTGCCTCGCGAGGCACCGTATTACATCGACGGAGACAACCGTACCGACGGCTGAAACGTCTCACGCCGATAGCCTACATGGTTCACATGCATACACTGATCCTACCGACCCAAAAAAAACATAAACAATTTATGGCATAACAATTATATAAAACCCACCTAGAAATCGAGGTAGAATATCACACTGAAATAACAGGTAAGTAGGTCGAGGGCACGACTCCTCAAACACCTACAATTAAGCGAGATAATACATCAATAATCTATCTCACTACTCGAATTTAACATAAACCTCACACTTAATCAAAATTAAGGCTTAAGGGTTTTAATCGGCTTTTTCGTGGACTTAGAACTTTCACATTTTAGAAAAATAGAATTCGGAGAACTAAATTAGAGTCTCGTGACTTAAAATAATTTTTCCCAAATTTTTTCATTTTTTAAATTGAAAAATCGATATTAAAAATGGGCTACCGAAACGCAAAAATGCCTAAAAATCGACTGGGTCGTGCTGAACACAATTCTGCTGCGGAATTGGGCCTCACACTAACACTTTTGGGCCGAAATAAGGGTTTGGCCCAGGGCAAAAATAGGCTGAGTCATGCGGGCTTAGGGGCTGGCTCGCGGGCCATCACGCGGGCCTGAGAAGATGACTTGGGCTGGGGAAATAGAAAAAAAAAAATAGAATGGCTTCCTCAAGGTCTGGTTTCGAACCCAAGACCTCTCACACAGTCAGGAAAAGTACAGAGGCCGTAAACGGACTGACAGAGCCAATGTCGACCAAATTCACAAAATTCAATGGCAACTCAGGTTCGTAAGAATCATACATATTCGAAAGATGCATAATTATCAGAGTTCAAAATATTTTAAAAATTCTCTCGGGATACGAAAAAACACCCGATGACTCGAAAACAAACAACGTCAAAACGACTACGACAAGGCTCCAAACAATAATACGGGGCTCCAAATTTAAACGAATTAATCACATCAACATGGTTCGATTTTCTCAAAAGCAATAGGCAATACAAAAGTTCTGATTATCCACGAGAAATTCACAAAAACTAAACGAACCAAAACGAATCATAAAAACCGAGAAATAATCCATTGCAAACAACGGAAACAATTCAACGCACGAATCTATGAATTGAACACAAATACGCCGACATAAATAAAAGAAGGGTTCGACCGATTACCTTTCTTCGAGAATCTACGAGCTCAGTTGAAAATCGGTCGGAACAAATGAACGAACTAATGGATGATGGATCGAAACTTGAGAGCCGGAACTCCTCGAGATGTGTTGCTCGCGAACGGGACAACGATGACTAGCTGCTGCTGGTTCACGTGAAAGGCTAAAAGGAATTGAACTGAGATGGAGGCTTGACGGATTAACTGCCGGAATCAATGGCGTACGACGGTGGTTGCAGGTTCTCCCTCCGAAGGACGGCCCAACCTCAACTATGGAGTATGTTGGAGAATTTCGGTCAATCGTGGGCTACTCAGCGAGGATGATAGTCGCTAGAAATCAAGAAGGCGGCGATTAATTTTCTTTTTATACGATTCTGAGAGAGAGAGAGAGAGAACAAAGGAAAATTTGAACAATTCTAAGGTGAAGGACTCTTCACTGGTTCTTAAGTAAACGAGAGAGGTGAGGAGAGAACGTGCGCACGTTGGGAGGAAAATCTCACGAAGGAATCGCAACAAAATTTGATCCGTTGAAGATGAAGACTCAGTCTCGCGAAAGAGAGAAAGTAAAATGTCGTGATTTCACTCTATCTTGGGCCAAAGTTTTAAATAATAAAAAATAGGCCTAATTTATATACTCTTTGAGCCAACATGCTCTCTATTTGGGCTGAAATTTAA
The DNA here is from genome assembly GCA_902706635.1 of Striga hermonthica. Taxonomy (NCBI): domain Eukaryota; kingdom Viridiplantae; phylum Streptophyta; class Magnoliopsida; order Lamiales; family Orobanchaceae; genus Striga; species Striga hermonthica. The sequence continues at coordinate 3,550,042 of CACSLK010009714.1, forward strand.
TAAATCACCATGGCTAGAATTAAATCCTACTTGGGCCGAGAATTAAAATCGAGGATTACCGAACGACTAACCGATTGCCGACAAACAATTAATAGAATAATACGACTTATTAAAATAATTAGACGAGAATGTCTATTTAATTAATATAAGTCTAAACGAGAATTTTCGATCAATAATACAATATAGACAATTAATTCAAATAATAATAATAACGCCAAGAAAAAAATAATCTGAAAATTCCATAAAAAAACAGGGCTTCACAGACGCCACTCGTCTGACCAATCATGTGGGTCCTCGACCGATGTTCCTAATCCTGGCAATCTGCCTAGCTTCTCCAACACACTAGCTTCTTTTTTCTTGTAATTTCATCTTTGAACAAAAGTGTACTATGACCTCGAGACTCCTGAACTTGAAAAAAACCCTTCTCCGCCCCCTTCTCTCTCTCTCTCTCTCTCAATGAAAAACCAGATCTGGTCTGTAAATCATCACCCCCCTTCTCCGCCGATGAGGTGCTTCGACCTTCCACCCTACCGGACTGAGGCACGACTGGTTCCGTTCATTTTGTCCCCTCCAGTGCTCGACGAGAGACCCGATCGTCTCTCTGTTCCGTGTACATGGCCGTGGAGGGGGCACTGCTGCTACCTACTTCTGGTTCCAGCCGTAGGGGTTGCCGTTATGTCGGAGTCAGACTCGTGCTTTGTCTCTCTGATGCCCGTAAGAAGGGCGTAGACGCCCGGGTCTGGTGTGAATTTCTCCAAGTTGGTCGCGGCCCGCCTGTTCGCTGAGTGGCTGGGTTACTAGTGCTCGTCCGGTGGCAGCCTTGGGTGGTCCTTCCTCGGGTCTTGATTTCGAGCCCTCTAGTGTGTTCGTGGCAACTCCTCCTTTTTTCGCCGAAGTTGAAGGCTTCCGGAGTCCAGATCTGAAGCGAAAATAGCCTCCTCGCTGGATCTGTCTAGGCAGTTTTCTGCAGTCTTTGGGTTTGGACTTTAGATTTGTGACTTTGTTGGTCCCTTAGCTGAGATGTGGGGCCTCGGGGGTCGGTTTGGTACCCGTTTAGCTCGTCTGCTTGGATTTGGGCGGGGAGGGGCTCTTATTTTATTTGTGTATTAGGTGTGAGTTGTATTTTATTTCTCTGTTTGTTTGGCTTGTTTTATTTAGTGCAGCTTTTGTCTGCTTTTCAGTGCAGCTGTGTCTTCTTTCATTGCAGCTTATCTGCTTTTATCTCCTTTATGGAGTTTGTGTTTTTGTTTTTGTTTTGTGGTTGTTCGCCTCCTTGATGGAGTTTGTACCCCTTGTATGTGATGACAAGGGGGTTGGTCCAGTCTTCTAGTTCCAGTGTGTCATTTGACACTTCAGGTGTACTCTTGTGAGTTTTTTAGTTATTATATAATTGACGTTGCAAAAAAAAAGAAAAAAAGCAGAAGTGTACTATGAATTCGAACAATATTTGAGTGTATGTGATTACATTGATTTCTGTTTTTACGTAATTTATTACCAACATTTCCTTAATGCTTGCATATGAACAATAGTATGTTGTTAAGCTTTCGGCCAAAATTCTATCCAAGTGCGGCATTATGGGTGAATGCCAAATATGTTTTCAGAGTATATTCACACATAAAACCGAAATTAAACCAAGCATGTCACTAGGATTAAACCAAGCATATAGCCAAGATAATACCAAGCATACCACGAAGGTTCAACTAAATGTTTGGCCCCCACATACATCGGCTCGCGGAATTCCATCTCCACGATCATTGAACCAACTTTTAACCTTTGGCTCTTCCCTCTCCCGGCTTGTTATCTCTCAACCTTCATGGAATTAATATCTTGCTTTGTTTTATTTGCCTTTGACAAGTTTGTTTCCCTTTCTTCTCATGGATTTTTGTTATTCGACCACTTGCGCAACTCAATAGGATTGTTCAAGAAACAAGCAACCATCCAGTTGAAAAACCTTAATCATGGTAGATTTTGGTCTTCGACCACTTGTCCAACCCAAAAGGATTGCACCCAAACAAGCGACCATCCAACTCGAAAGCCTTAATCATGGTGAATTTTTTTTTTTCGACCACTTGCCCAACCCAAAAAGATTGTTCCAGAAACAAGCGACCACCCAGAAAGCCTTATCATTGTGAATTTTTTTTCTTCGACCACTTGCCCAACCCAAAAAATTTGTTCCAGAAACAAGCGACCACCCAGCTCGAAAGCCTCAATCATAGTGGATTTTTTTCTTCGACCACTAGCCCATCCCGAATGGATTGTTCCCGAGACAAGTGATCACCCAGCTCGAAAGCCTTAATCATAGTGGATTTTTTTCTTCGACCACTTGTCCAATCCAACATGATTGTTTCCGAAAGAAGCGACTGCCCGGCTTGAAAGCCTTAATCATGGTGGATTTTTTTCTTCGACCACTTGTTCAAACCAAAAGGAATGTTTTAGAAACAAACGACCACGCAGCTCAAAAGTCTTAATCTTGGTGGATTTTTTCTTCGATCACTTTCCCCACGCAAAAGGATTGTTCCAGAAACAAGCGACCACTCATCTCGAAAGCTTTAATCGTGGTGGGTTTTTTTCTTGGACCACTTGCTCAATCCAGAAGGATTGTTCTAAAAACAAGCGACCACCCGACTCGAAAGCCTTAATCATGGTGGATTTTTTTTTTTCTTCAGGCACTTGCCAAACCCAGAAGGATTGCACCAAAACAAACGACCACCCAGCTCGAAAGCCTTAATCATGGTGAATTTTTTTCTTCGACCACTTGCCCGACCTAAAAGGATTGTTCCAGAAACAAGCAACCACTCTGCTCGAAAGCCTTAATCAAGGTAGATTTTGGTGTTCGACCACTATTCTAACCCAAAAGGATTGCACCAAAACAAGTGACCACCCAACTAGAAAGTCTTAATCATACTGGATTTTTTTCTTCGACCACTTGCCCAACCCAAAATGAATGTTCCAGAAACAAGCGACCACCCAGAAAGCCTTATCATGGTGAATTATATTCTAGGACCACTTGCCCAACCCTAAATGATTCTCCGAGAAAGAAGCGACCACCTAGCTCGAAAGCCTTAATCTTGGTGGATTTTTTTCTTCGACCACTAGCCCATCCCAAAGGGATTGTTCCAGAAAAAGCAACCACGAAACTCGAAAGCCTTAATCATAGTGGATTTTTTTCTTCGACCACTTGCCCAACCCAAAAAGGTCGCTCCATAAACAAGTGACCACCCAACTTGAAAGCTTAAATCATGGTGGATTTTTTTCTTCGGCCACTTGCCAACCTAAAATAAATGTTCCAGAAACAAGCGACCATCCAGCTCGAAATTCTTAATCTTTGTGGGTTTTTTTTCTTCGGCCACTTTCCCCACCCAAAAGGATTGTTTCAAAAACAAGCGACCACCCAACTCAAAATCTCTAATCAGGGTAGATTTTTTTTCTTCAACCACTTGCCAAACCCATAAGGATTGTTCTAGAAATAAGTGACCACCCAGCTCGAAAGCCTTAATCATGGTGAACTTTTTTTTCTTCATGCAGTTGCCCAACCTTAATGGATTGCACCAAAACAAGCGACCATCAGCTCAAAAGCCTTAATCATGGTGGATTTTTTTTCTTCGACCTTGTACTTGGGTCGACCACCCAGCTCAGAAGCCTTGATCATGATGGATTTTCGACATACCAAAGTGACCTGCCACTGAGGTTATACCGAAACACACCAAACAAAGTAACTTGATAATACAACAATATAGAGCATCAACATATGTTACATTAAACATGACCAATAAGACAAATTACACAGTTTAATTCATGATAAAAAGAAAACATTTCAGACATATTATTTTTTTTCAAATTTGCGACATTCCATGACATGGCCAACAACCATCCTTCTGCATTCTTGAGTGAGTAAGTGTAACGCCCCGTTCGTTTATGAATAATTTGGATTATTATTATTATTATTATTATTATTATTATTATTATTATTATTATTATTATTATTATTATTATTATTATTATTNATTATTATTATTATTATTATTATTATCATTATCTGTGGCTATTATTATTGATTGTTAATTGTCTAAATGCTTAAATAATTTTTATGTGCCTAATTGTGTTTATTATATATTTATTATTTTCGGTATTTTTATATTAAATATTAATTTAAATATTTTAATTATTATTTT